>JBBMKB010071621.1:0-27488 GCA_037833945.1 Alaria marginata | reverse complement strand
GAGAGTTCGTCGAGGCTGGTGCGGCAACGTGTGTTTCGACAGGCACTGCTGTGTGTGCTGGAGGTGCGGCAACGTGTTTTTCCACAGGCAGGCACTGCTGTATGCTGGGCTGCTACGTACGAGTAAAAAATCACAACGGAAATTTTGTTTTTGAAATCATACACTTTTTTTCTTCATTTTTTTATATCTATCTGCTGTTGTTCTTTTGCTTTTTGGTCTTCCCCCTCTGTGTTTTCCGAATCCACCCACCCACAGCATCGCAGATATGACTACTGTAGGTATTGAGGTCCCCCGCCGAATACCACCAACTACTAGTATCTGGTGTCCGATATATCACTTCAAGTGGTAGTACAGGGTACATCATACTCGTTGTGTGCGTCGTGCTTGTTTTTTTTGTAAAGTAGAACTACATCAGATATCTGGCGAAACATCAGGAGGAGCAGTAGTGGGAGAAGCCATAACGGAGAACCTATGCACAAGTACTCCGGCTGAAGTAATTACGAACTGGCGCCTCGTACGCACCATACCGGTTGCAGATAGGTGTCCTCTCTAATGATTACGGCCGCCCACTACCGCTGTCAGCTATCAGCGTTCAGCACGCGTCAGCGCGTCAGCACACTTTCAGCGCCGCTCTTGCCTTTGGCGCCGGTGTCCGCGTGAACCGTGGGGAAGACCGTACAAATGGGAGGCCACCCGTCCAGACAGCGTGGTTACGTCGTAGCTCGCAGCAGCCTTCATCGGAGTGAGAATGGTGTTGGTGGTATCACCGGAGGAAACGCTCCATGCCCTCATCCTACTCCTTCCACCGCGCCAACGGTGCCACTCTCCTTGAATCCCACCCCAGAGCCCACCCTGGCGCCCACTTCAGAGCCCCCACCGGAGCCGCTGATCGAGGGATATAGTCCTGCGCCCACCGTACCACGCGAAGGTACGTGCGTGAGAGGTTCGAGCGTCATCTGAAACCACGGCAGAACTCATTAAATCTACCACCGCCGTAGAATGTCTGTATATAACAAAAATACCAGTGTCTTTATTTTGTTGTTATCATCACAAAGCGCCCGATCACGGGTTGAGCGCATGTTTTTGGGACCAGGATGTTGAGCTATTATTTCTGTTTGGTGTTGGATTCCCGACGGGTTCAATGCGCTGTCGTGGTGGTTTGGCTGTGAGTCGTTGAGAGTTGGCCGAGACAGACAGGTGGGTGTCGCAGCGTGCGTGCGTATTCACAGGACAGTAGAACGGGCTCCAACGTAATTTGGTTTTCTTGAAAATTGATTCTACGCTTGACGAGCGAACGAGATTGTGTCTGTTCGTCTGTCTACATTGCTAGTAGTTAGGGGTATTCGGCGCGACCTCAATACCTGCAGCAGTCCAAGCTGCGATGCTGGGTAAATACGGAAACCACAAGGGGAGAACATAAAGCAAAATAACTGAGTATACCTGATACCAGGTAGAGCCTCGAATGCACATTGCATGACGCACACTAAACCGATCGCAATTAAACCGGGGTCGGGTTAACGACAAAGCTAGGGAGAATATTGTGTCGCCGGTGTCATGAAACGTATTGGAGAGTTGATGAAGGAAGCTCCATTGGAGACGTGGGCATCCCATCTTCTTCTCTGAAGAAATACGAGGGGACAGAGTCTATTAAACCGTCGATGTGCTGGGTGTTACGTAGATTTCCGGCATTTTTGTGGACTTGATGTCTCACACTCGGCAGCTTGCTCTGGTAGGGCTCGAGAGCCCAACAGGAACAATCACCCAGGGCTAGTGACACAGGGTACTGGAGCACGCGTGTCCAAGGGGAGCCTTAGGATATGTCTTGTGACCGTGGTCGCAGCTGGCGGCAAAGTGTCGGGGAGCTCTGTGAACGCGATACTGGATGTGTTGGCGGATGGTCTCTTTCAGGTCTCGCTCATCTTTCAAATAAGGAAGCAAATCACAGATCAGGTTAGGCCAGTTAGGTTTGGTCGTACGATCCACACACCTATACATACCTCCTCAACACAAGCGTCACAAGATAGGCTACTACGGGAAACATTCGCAGGCGTACTATTCTACTGCTCTGGGCAGCGCCTTGAGCGCGCACGCTTTGCTAGTGAGGTCGTAAGACTGTTTTTCTAAGTGCTGCGGCCACTCTCCCTTCTCGAGTGCTCGCATCGTATCCTATCACGATACATGAGGGTTAGACACAAGTATGATGGAAAAAGTTGCGTATACGGGACCCACAAACGTCATGCTACTGCTGCTGCAGCTGCAGCTGCAGCTGCTGCTGCTGCTGCTGCTGGGTGGTGGTGCATGATACGTTAAGTGCAGATTACAAAGCTTACGGCAGGGTGCCAACCAACGTATCACTCCCGTGGACCACGAGGGCTTTGCTCGTGAGGTCCATTGACTGCTTTTGGGGTGCTTCGCCCACTCTCCCTACTCGAGTGCTCGCAGCGTTTCCTATCGGAAGATGTTTGTGTCGAGTGTACGGTATGATGGAAAACCTTTTCCACGACAACCACCAATGTGCTGCTGCTGCTGCGTGATGGTGCATGATGGTGCATGATGCATTATGTGTAGATTGTTATGCTTACAGCAGGGTGCCAACCGACGTATCACTCCCGTGGACGACAGCAGCAGTTAAATACGTGGGGTCGGTTTGGCCTAATGCAGCTATGAGGAAATTTCCACCGTGCACATGGACTGAGAAATATCCTCATTACTCCCATTCTTCTACATTAAGGGTTTAAACGACTTACTCGCATATACGCAGCCCAGCAGTACCTGTGAAAACACAGGGTACTGCACCTACCTCGACGAGCTCTCAACGACTAAGATCTGAACTAGCATGAGAAGGGTTGGCCATTATGTCTGCGTGTGCACAGGACCCGTCGGGGCTGACTTTGGTGCTGTGTGCGTTGAAAGCCGTCTACAAAAAAAGTGAATGAATACAAGGTGGACTGGATGGCTTGATGGATGGATGTATAGGTGGGTTGTTGGTTGGTTGACTACAAAGAACTGGTGAAAAAAGCAAGCTCGTACAGTAGGGGGCTTTTGTCCGATCCGCTATGAAGAGGTCTGTTTGCCTCGGAAAAACAAGAAACAAAAGGCTGGGGTCGATATACGCCATCGGCTTCAACGGAACACGGCTACCCACCCACCCACCCAAACACCAGGCACCCACCCATCGCCAAGCCACCTACTCATCATACCCACCCACCAACCCGACCATCACCGACCCACGAACCCACCCACGCACCCACGTACCCACACCAAACTACCCACCCACTCACCCATCAACCCACACACCCAGCCTACCCGGGTCCGGGTACAGATATGTATATATATCAGGGTCGTTTCTACCGAACGCCAAAACCACGAATCCTGACAAAATGTCACGATTCCTGATATTTTGAACTCCTGAAATCTCACGGTTTCTAAAACAAAATCATTTAAATTGTAAGAAATCTTCACAGCATTTGAAAAGGAAATTCTACAAGCGATTCAAAGTCCAGACTCCTGACAAATATCACGATTCGCGAAAATGTCACGTTTTTTTGTCACGATTCCTGACATTTTTGTGTTCATTAGGAGATACTGAAACGAAAACAAAATACGCAGGGGTTGTAGCGAGGGCGCACGAACACTGTTTTTTACTGTTTTTTGGACACCACTAGTCGAAGTGTTCTACTTCGAGCTACAGGGAGGGAGGGAGGGGTGCCTGGCGCCGTTTCGTCCCTTTACGCCTGAACAGTATGTATATAACACTTCAAGTTGGGGACGATAGAAAGCTGCTTGATGCAACGCCTTCCATGGCACGACATTTGAACTAGAGGACCGTAGATACATGCTACGGTAGAGGTGCACCACTTTTTTTCTGAGGCTCCTTCCTTACTTGAGGAGCTCTTATCTCTTATACCTCGCCCAAACATATATATTTGGAGTAAACTGAAAGTGCGACCCGATGACCAAACTCATGGCCTAGGTAAAAGGGGTTCCTATTTCCAAAACAAGGACGACATTCCGACGATATGTTTGGGTTCAGCAGCCCCGTTTATTCGGAAGTAATATTTGACACATGGTACGGTAAAGGTGCACCGTTTGTTTTTTGCGAGGCTCCTTCCTTACTTGAGGAGCTCTTGTGTCTTACACCTTGCCGAGTATCTATTAATTATATATAGCTAGCTTTGATGCCCACTTTTTAACTTGAAAATAGAGTTAAATATTGATGCCCATATTCTTCGATGTTAAGCTTTTTTGTTTTGTGAATATATTTGTTTTCAAACAAAAATATGTCCTCACGCCTACATGCGATATACTATATTTTAGGCAGCATATTGGAAGAGTACAGTGCTCAGGTCGGCTCTCCCTCGCCACCTTCACCAACACCACTAGGACGACGGCAACAGTAGTACACATCGATCCCGACACATGAGGACATCTACTGTCTTTGTCGACAGTACGACGGCAAGGACAACAACATCAACATTGAGACTGACGGCAGGCAATGCCTTCCTGTATGGCTATACCGATTGCAGGTATCATCGTTGTTCATTTCAGTACAACATCTCCTGTCAAACCTCCCTCTTCAAGCTGCTGCTTTACTCAGCTCGGCACAATAGCGTGCTACCTCCTTCTATAGTTGGGCGACTGTCGTCGATTGAATTCCCGAGCGAAACAGCCAGCACGATACGCAAACATGCGGTGGAAATATTGTCGATATCAGAGATGAAACACCTCGAGACCACACCAACCAATGAAACGTTTCTCACTGACATACGCCAACAGCTACAAAACACAGCACGCCACCAGGCATCAGCAAGAGGAGGAGAACAGCAGCCTAAAAGCATCGTGACTTTGACGCCGTGATGTTCTTCGTTGTGATAGACACTGCGTCGAAGCCTGTCAGACGTTCTCGTATAACTACTGTATACGGTTTACGATACGTACGTTTTTCTGTGTGTGCGGTATGATATCTTCTAAGATACCAAACAAAGCACAATGCAGCATCAGGCACTCGTAGCGAAAAGGATAGCAGCAGAGAAGCAATGCGGTGGTTACACCTAGATGTTATTCGAGAATCTCGCCAACATCTGTCAGCCGGCCACATGAGCAGCCGTAGTATTGTATGTATTTCAGGAACACGTGGTTTCTTGTTATGGGCGGTGTGATGCGTACTACAGTAATACTACTACTGTGCGTACGATACTCACCCTATTTTGGTGGTGTCCGACACCCCACACTACTGTAAGCCAGCAGCCTCAAAACACAACACGATGTGAGATACTAGGTACTAAGTATATCAACAAGAGTCTGGGGACGTCAACGGAGAAGCACTAAGATGTTTACACGGTAGCGATCTTCGTGGGAATGAACATATCCTCGAAGCCTGTCAGCCGAACATAGCAGTACGAGTACTCGTTATGATGCATACTTGGCATGGTTCTCACTCTAGGACGAGATGTTTACGCGGTAGCGATCTTCGTGGGAATGAACATATCCTCGAAGCCTGTCAGCCGAACATAATAGTACGAGTACTCGTTATGATGCATACTTGGCATGGTTCTCACTCTAGGACGAGATGTTTACACGGTAGCGATCTTCGTGGGAATGAACATATCCTCGAAGCCTGTCAGCCGAACATAGCAGTACGAGTACTCGTTATGATGCATACTTGGCATGGTTCTCACTCTGGGACGATGGGTCCAAAATCCATGTTTTTGCATCCTACTGGCATGCTTTTTGGAATATCTTGTCGTTCGACGTTCGGTCTAAATCTTCCGGAATTGATGCCCGTCTGTATCAACAGCGCGGGCGCTGCATACGTCGTGCCAGTATGTCATCCGAATCTATCCATACCATCCATGAAACGTCGCTACTCCTGTTTACAGCGTTTCTCGCACCTTCGACGTGTACCATGTGCGCTAGTTTATACTTTTTTTCCAGTCCACTCTTTCTCATATATAAAGTACCAAGAGCGTGACCTACGTGAATTCGACTAAAAGGGACTCTTATTACGGGGGCCCATAGTAAATAGGACCAAATATTGTTAGTAAAAATAGGTAAATATATAGGTTTTTGTATCTGCCGTAGGTCCTATTTACTATGGTCCCCCGTAATAATAGAAGTCAGTCAAAATGCTGAACTCTAATGAGCATCTTGCATGAAACATTAACCTCTAGGTACACCTCTACATGCATGTAGGTATGATTGGACGCGTGCTACCATAGAGGTAGAACGTTTTGGCAACATTGTTTTCTAACTGATGGGGCTCCTTAACCCAAGTCGTCGGAACGTCGTTCGTGTTTCGAAATACGGGTATGTTTTTAAGCTAGGCCAATGGATCTGGCCGTTGGATTGCACTTTCAGCTTACGAAGAATACACGCTTTTTGGGTAGGGTATAGCGCCCCTCAATCGAGATATAATACCACAGAAACTAAATAAATGGTGCACGTAAATTGTGCACGGTCACTACCGTGTAGCAGAGTATGCCACTGCGGTACAGCGCATCTGGAAAACCTGTGGACAAACCGCACATCGTGCAACTTTTCCGTCCCTATCATATCTTCGAGGTGCTGATCCATTGATGATGTTTTATAGTGCTGCTCCTGTGTCCCCAAAAAATGAGCGTTCGGTTTTGTCTCAACCCATACTTATAGTCCGTTTACACACTCCCAGTACCTTCCGTAACTACTTGCTTTAACTTGGCCCTGCCGCCGTGGGGGCGGGAGGGCCGCTCATTCCCTAGTATATGTATATATGTTTTATTAAATAGTAAAATTAAAGCGCAACCCAATGGCCAAACTCATGGGCAAAGTATAATTGTTTTAATTGCGAAACAAGAACGACATTCTTCCGAAAAAGTTTGAATTGAGGAGCCCCGCTCATTCGGAAAATAGTTTAGCCAAAATTGTTCCCCCTGCTTGATACAGGGCCTTCCATAGCACCAAATAAGAATATCAAACTTCAATCAGGGGAAGGTAGAGAGACAGCCCTCGCCTATTGGTACAATAACCTCCATAGCACAAAACTCCAACGAGGGCACGATAGTGAGTACCCTCCTGCCCCCCGTATTTTATTCAAGGCTTTCCATAGCGCAAGATTAGTGTCTTTTAAGAAAAATGAAAAATAAACTTCAGCTGTGAGATCGATAAAAAGGGAGTTTTGTCAAAACTCAGCTTTGCAAGCTGCGTGTAATACTTCGATCGCGCGTGTTACGGAGTGTTTAAAGACAGACAGACAGCTGTGGAATTCAGGACGCATATACGAAGTAAAGCACTTTTTGTACCTATTCTAGACACCTTATACTGCCTGTGTACTCCCTGTACATGTGGCACACCCTGTATATAAAAAATATCCCTTACTAGCTAGGGGACGCCGTGGAAAATCACCCCCCCACACTCGCCCAGCTTGTTACAAGGCCTTTCATTGCACTATACAAATGCTATATTATTGTGCGACAACCTGCAGACCATAGCTGCGTACTTGCGGCGACTACAGCAGCAGCAGTAGAGAGTGATACAAAGCAGCTTTTATGAAGAGCGCGCCCGAGGTTGGACCAGAGAGTCCTGGAGCGGCCTGGGACCGGCACGCCTGGTTGGACGAGCACTGCCTGGAGAAGGTCGACAAGGGATATATCCTGGGTAGACCCCCGGGCGTCCTAGGTTGATGGATAAAAAGATTTTTGTCCATGTATGCCCATAGTTTAACAATTTTAGGATGAATATCGTCGATATGCCATCCAGTTATTAAAATATGATGCCTGGCCACCACCCACACAGGCAGTAGCGCCTGTTGATATCTCTTGATATTAACGCCAGGTACTTGGTATACAGCTAGGCTGCCGTTTTCTTTTGAATGTAAGCGAGGAAAACAAAACGGTCTGACCACTACTGTGGTATGGTTTGAATGGGACTCGTATAACACGTCACGGGGACCTGTGTGCAAAGCTTTCCTGCAGTACTATGACGTACGGTGCAATGGTGCAATGGCAGCACAAGAATCGGACCGTACGACAGTGGGCGCCGCTTGAAGGTGTAGGGATACCTAGTTGGGGGGACAGCGATGTGTCTGGCCGGGATATCTGCTCGTATTTAAATAAAAAAGCACACACGCTATGCGCACTTGAGGCGGGGTTGAAATCGTGGAGTAGAAGGTACAGTTATTTTGTTTGTGGCGGTTGGACAGTATTTATATTACTACTGCACTTTAATGCTTAAGTATAGATATCGGCATCGCCAGTCTTGGCCTGGTATCTGCAAGCCCAATCCACTTGATGCTTCGCGAGGCTCAAAAGCGCGTTCCACGTGATACAACAAGTGCACCGAGTCGAAACTTCACCTGTTACACCGTTTAATGTATTTTCCGTGCACTGCTCATATCACACGTGTGTGCAATCCTTGTCAGAACGTTTGGAACACGCCGGGCTGGACAAGGAGGCAGAACCAACACGGGCCGATGGGCTTGAGCGAACCGACATGTCGACCAAGTGGGTGTCACGGTCCTCTCAACCTTCGGGGAAGCGTATGGTGGTCGTTGATCCCGACTCTATCACCACCACAGACTCCTTTCCGCCCAGGCCCATGAACTTTGTGACGATCTTGGGCCCATCAAAAAGTGGCAAGTCCTTCTTGATGAACGCTCTGGCGCGCACAGACGGGATTTTCGGGGTGTCGCCTGCTGCGGTGCCGTGCACGGCTGGAGTCGATTTGTCGAAGACCGTGGTTTCCCTGGAAACGTTCACGGGAATCGCCACGGGAGGTCAATCCGAGAGCACGCCGTGCGTTGGCTTTGTCGACGTCGAAGGGTTGGGTGATAAAGGTCCCTCCCACCATATTAAGCTGGCCATTCCTCCCATGCTGGTATCTAAGGTATTATACGGGATACAGCAACTGTACCTCTAGCACGTTTTTCACTAGGAAATCGCAATGGCCTAAATTCTCAATTCCTCCGGGGAGAGCGCACTGTCTGTACTTACCCGACACCCCGCACTGATGTTGTCCAGCATCCAACACCCAGCCATTTGGATTGTTCCGTTGTCGCCCTGACTTCATCAGATCATCATCTTCAACTTGAAAGACGTACAAAGAACAACGGCCTTGGACACTCTGGCGGTGCTGGAAAGTGCCATCAAAGCGGTTACTCCGGCTGAGAGCCAAGATGTATACGGGCACCTCATCGTTCTCGCTCGCGATACGTTTGACAAGGCAGATGAGATCAACCAGCTCATTTTCGCCGAGGAGAATCCAGACGAGGATTCGACCTACGAGGATGTGGAGGACCTGGAACGGCGCAACTCAACTCGCGAGAAACTAAGGAAAACGTTCCAAGACATCAAAGTGTGGTGCCTGCCGCAGCCACACTCGGATATCAACGGCGAGATGCCCACAAAGATAGATAGTGTGCGTGAGATAGTGAGCTCGCGAGAAAAAGCGGACACAAAAAAACGGTGTTTACGCAAGGGCTGCTCTAAAAGAGAGTAACACATGTAGGCGATCCACTACTGCAACAGCCCCCACTATTCCCATGATTGAGGTCAAACAAAAATAATCCAGTCGTTTACGAATTTGAAGACCATACATCCATTTGTGCCACGGCATTTGCTGCATTATTGCCAAGTGTTTTATATTGCAACATAGGATGAGTGTCTGGACTACGCTGACGTGTCCTGACTTTGTGGATTACTCTCTTTTTTTCGCTGAAATATATTTCGTTGGTTTTTTTATCCTTTCTTCAGCTCGGATGCCGAAATGGCAGCCAGTTTGATGTACTACTCGGTTTTGAGCGAGGCGGCCGATGGATATGTCAAAGCGATTGTTTACCTGTTCACACCTTGGCCTTGCTCATGTATACCCATATCGCAGAGAACAAGCGTTTTGCATTGGGCGACCTGAAGCCCGAGTTTCACGCCAAGTTGGACGGACTGAGGGACTACATGGGTGGAATACTCAACACTCCGCACATATTTGGCGGTCGCACCATCATCGGAGGGGTGACGCTCCAGCCTCTCATGACAACACTCTGTCATGATGTATCTACGTGCACAGCAGTGGAGCCTATCAGGTGTGCAACCGAACAACGATGCCTGTCGTACAGCATATGTATATATATGCGTAGAACGGAACTCGTCTCTTTGCCAAGCCCCCTGGGGTACACGCAGCTTCACGTTTAAAAGTTCAACCCCCGGAAATTAGACAATGGATGACGTTTGAAAACAGGTTCAACGTTGGTTATAGTTTTCGCGACAAAAACTACCGTACGAGCTTCAACGAATGTCTCCTTGTTCATCCGATGTGTTTTTCAGCGTGATGAAGATCATTGAAGTTCAGGTCGCGGATTCGTTCTCCAGAAGTGGGGCCGAGAAGTTCAAGGACATGCTGGGAAGATTCGGTGAGAAATTCGCCTCGTGATAACCTGCAAATGATACATCAAATGCGGCACCTCTCTTGTACCAGCGTGTACTTGGCCTGATACAGGCTGGTTCAAGCTAAATGTCCATTTGTTTTTATTTTGTTTCCGGTCGAAAGCCCCATTTGTTTTTACGAACTAGACCTTGACTATGTTCGCACCTGATCTAGAAGCCTTTACATGGAGTTACCGATTTGTGTTCTTGGTTTCTTGTTGTTCGACAACAAGATGTTTTTTCGGGAATTATTCAGACATCCTGGCCTTGCTGGGACTCCAAATGTTCGGCGAAATAGTACAAAGCGTAATTACAGTCTGCAACTGTTCCGGAAGGGAATCGTAGAGCACGGGTGTATCATTTCAGGGTCTGACTCGAACATGTACCGCGAATTACTGTTGGACTCGTCTGCGGAAAAACAATATCGGTTACCACTACGTCTCGCAGTTTGGTCGTTTGATCATCTATAAAGCTTGACGTTCGGCGTTACCTCTTATTACTCTACAGTATATTTTGTTATTTCTTAGAATAATGTCGCGAAACGGTGCGCAGACAGGCTGTGATTTACATGACGCCGGCTCACACTTTCTCTCAGGGTTCGCTTGGCTTAGTTAGGCCGGCTGTTTGGGTCCTGTCGCCGGGACCCTGAGAGGCGGGTCTTGAGAGGATATTAAATGGATACACTTTACGTTGTATCCAGCATCAATATCGACCGTATCGCAAAACGTTTGGCGGCGTGCTCATATATTTTACGGAAGAGCACAAGGAAACCGTCCGTCTACGAATGGTTAGTATGAACTCTAAACTCGTTTGGGTCGGTCGGTCTCACTTGCCAGGTTACTTGCGTCGTGCCTAATAGTGTTTTCTTCCATTCTGGAGAGTTTTGTCCCCTTTTCAATTCGCCGAACCCCCCGGTTTTCAAGTCAACTGCATCCCGAATGGAAAGCTTGTAGGTTCTAGGGATCAGGGCCGATCCCGCCGTCCTAATGGCGGAGGGGTCGAATTTTGGAACCAACAGATCGAAGGGTCGTCGAGGTATCTTCTCTATGGCATACTTTGCGCAGTCACTGAAGCGACAACGGTTTTCGGCGCACAACTTTCATTTGGGTTTCGTGCGGAATAACACACTTCTAGCGAGAGCGAAGTAGAGTACCGAAAGCATCTGGGGCTACGGCCTACGCTAGAGTTCGTCGGGGCTGTCTACCACGTGGCATTCGGGGAAAATAATGAAGTGATCGTCCACGTCGGTGAAGGCCGCTGATACTCAGTTTTGAGATTGCGCGAAGCCCGCACTGAGCGCGCGGAAAGACTCGTCTTAAAGCCCTCTGTAGAGTGCTTTGCAGAAATCAGAGCCTACAAGCATTGGCTCGCAATCCCACCGGTTGGCGCCCCACGACCGCAGCGAGGCAATGACAACGGGCTGGGCTTTATACGTCTACGCTATGGTGGCGTGTTTCGCGTGTCTACGCCGTGTGCCCTATGCCCGACGCAACCTACTTGTGCTGTGAAACTGGAGGGTTTGTAAAAACTCAGAAATCGTACAACGCCGCAAGTCCTCGTACGTGTATGATGAGTACCGACAGCACAACTGTTCGAACGCACAGCTGAGGTACTCGTATCTTGCAGGTACGAGTGGTGTGTCATACGACTATGAGTTCGAACTGGGCTGCGGTATGAGTACTGTACGATCTTCACACACGATGCTTTGACATGCCCGACAGCACTTCAAAATCAGTAGTCTGCTCGGTGCCCTCCTACAAGTGTATGTATCTGGCAATCTCACTCTGGTACTCGCAATTATACACCAGTACTGTAGTGAAAGCTCAATATAACAACCCAAATATAAGTACGGTCGTACCCACACCGAAGGCAGCCAGACAGCTGTACGTATGTAAACCACAGTAGGCGCCATTAACTGGGCATAGTACTGTTACGGCAGCACTAGTGTACGCTTTGAGGTTCGGGCTACTCACGGTGTTACTGGGCGTCTAAAATATATCGGAACTATCTGTGATTGTTGGGCTGTGTGCTGTTTTCCGCGGCAAAAATCGTTGCTTGTGATGCTACTACACCATAGCTCTACACATTAGAAACAAAGTGACTGTAACTTCAGGCTCACAATTTTATTTCATTTTTTTCCAATACGTCAGCTGTGAGTTTGAACAAATTAATAGTATTTGTTCGACGCTAGCGATAAAAAATTTGGATGGTTAAGCTAGGCTCAGTGGGAACCATTAAAACCGGACCTTTGGGGCCGGCCGTAGTCTGTAGTATGGATATATAGTTTGCGACAGGTCTTCTATCTATGATAAGATTAAGTGGACGTGCCGGAGGAAAAGAACGACAACGAATTTCTACATAAAATGGGTGTAGGGGGCGTTCAGTATGGGCCGGTCAACACCAAGTTCCTTTCCCTAGGAAGGCACGCAGCCTTATAGATTGCGACAAACCTGAATGGCACAGGCTACAGAACATCTTCTAACAGGAATACGTTTTGAAGAGGGTTGTCCCTGAGCCCGATTTAGCTATCCCAACGTCTCGGCAACGGCGTCGAATAAACAGGGCGCCTAACATTGTTGACCCATTGCTTCCAATTTATGGAGCTATGGTGTGGTTAATAGTATGACACGCCGCTCGTACCGGTATTATTCGAGTGCTTCAGCTGTGGGCTCGACGAGTTGGGTGGTATATACTCATCATAATTCTAGAAGGACTTGCGGCGGCATATGAACTTGCTCATTTCAAATCCTCGAGTTGCTTAGCAGTAGAGATTTTATTCGGCCACACGGATTAGGCAAGCGAAATATACCAAGGTCGTGTAGAGGTATTAAGCCTGGCTCACCATCAGTGCCTGGCCGCGGTCGCAGGGCGCCAAGGAATCAGACTAGGAGCCAATTGTCGGAGGCGCCGATATCTGCAAAGTAATCCAGATGGCTTTCAGAGGAGTCTCACCGCGCGGTCAGCGAGGTCGTCGATTACTCTTAACCGTGCAAACCGGCAGATTTCCCCGATGTGGATGTTCGTTGTTCCTCAAAAGAGGACTGACAGACAACAAGGGCAAATCTTAGTGTGAACCATAGCTCCTGATGCTCGCGGTACCCTCCATCGCTCTTGTTCGAGGTGTGCAATATTTCACAAAGTTGAAGTCAAAGTCGTGCTCCGAAAACGGTTGCCGCTTTGACTTTAAAATGTGAAGATCAATTGATTACCCCTAAACCCCCTCCGTTGTTATCGGAACATATGTGCCGGCGAAACGCAAAGCTTTGTAAACTACAGTAAAAAACAAGTTGTGTTCTTGCATTCTGACATAAAAACGACGATTCCATATATCTGCCGTATTTTGAACGATGTTAGATATAGGTATTGTCCAACGTAAAGGGTGTGTTTCCCTTGGTCAAGGCGGACAGCTACTGTTACGGTGTAGTGCGTTAGGGGACCGCCAATAGGGTTATGAGCAAGTGCGACCCCCGCCTTTGGGGACCGTCAAAACCTATGGACGAGCGGGGCCACTGCGTAAGGGGACCGCGGGCAATGTTGAACAAGCGGAACCGCTGCGTTAGGGAACTGCCGTCTGAAGCAATCAGCCTAACCACTTGTCCCGTTCTTCATCTTGAGAGATTGCTCAACATATTTGATGCCACCATCTTGATAATTAACTGTGGTGGCAACTATCGAAACACGGAAAGTTAAAAGGAAACACAACTTACGTCTCTTTTTCGCTATCTTCGCCTGGTACGAGGTCGCAGCGACGGTTAAAACCTTTTGAAAATATAAAAGTATCGGCATTGTGGTGGGGTTCGATTTTGAACGCACGAGATCAAGTGCAGAAATCGGCCACGGCTTTGCAACCTTTTCCAGAAGCAGTAACCCCTAGCAACAGTCTATTTTGAAGAGGTACAGCTCAACATAGTACGCCGGTTCGACTTCGCACCCTCGACCAATCGTTGTCAAATTGTATGTCGGGAATATAATGATATATATAGTGTGGAAATTCAACCCAGTCGCTGGATGCAACGCAACAACTGTACTTTTGTTATTGATTGGTAGGTACGACGTAGACGTCCGGAGATGCAGTTGTCGGTTATCCAAGCACTACCTTCCCTTGAAAATATGGGCTTGCAAGCTCGTATGGAGACAAGACAACTTTGCACAGATGCGTTCGACAATTCTACCGCTAGGTAGAGTTTTTCGATCGATACGAATTCACACCCTTTAACAAAAAGGTGTTCAGGTGATAAATATGTTTCAGGGGTTCCCTAACGTGGCGTTCCCGCTTGGTCACCATCCGATTGGGATCCCCATACGCGGCGGTCCCCTCACGCACTACAACGGCATGTATATACACTTGAAACTTTCTCGCTGCTGGAAGAGGTGCCCAGAACATTGCGCGAGGGTAACCGTGATGGTGTTTCTTTAATCCGACGCCGATGGTTTTTCCCCGTTTCTCGTGGGGGGCTGTACGATAACAATCACGTAGCATACTTTGCAGATGACGTAGTGGTATCCCGGGGGAGAACAGGTGGGGCATTGAGCTTGGATCAGTCTGCAGTCTACGACGTGACTAGGACCATCTGTGGTGCGGGGTTGGCATCTGGGTGATAGTTATGGGGGTGTACATGTGGTTTTTGACTACTGTAGTGCATTGTGTTAATGTGTGTTCGGCTTAAAATGCATTTGTTTTTACGGGATATTCGAATTTAGCGTTCTCCGCCGACCAAGCGCAACGAAACAGATCCGACGATCCCACGAGCGCCTGAGGCCTTGACACAGGAGAATTCACACATGTCACACATATATGTGTATACAGGCGGACGATAACAGCTCAGGATCACGACAACGTTGTACCCACTGTGCAATACTTTTCTAGTTTCCTACACTAAGTAAAACCAATTTTAACTATTTGCAACGTGAACTGGCAGGAGGGGTGCTGCGCCCCCCGCTTCATTGTTTTTCGTCAAGCCGTGTAGAAACGCGCGCATTATTGCGGAATGTTCCATATACCCTTATGCTTCCACCGGATCGATCGCAGTATAAACTACCTGCTAAAACACGAGCGCTTTGTGCCTCCAATCAGATGATGTCGACGCGTGGTCTATTGAAGCAATGGAAGACAAGCTTGGAGAGACTCGGCACACGATCTTGGCTGATTTTGAACACGCGATCAAGGTGATGCGCGCCCTCACAGCGACTGAGTTTGTGCTTTTCCTGCCCTCGCCGTTACTGGGGTTTCGATGTCTGCGCTAGCTAGCATGTTTGGTGCGACGCAACGACGAATATCTCTAACAAGACGGTTGACACTGTTTGTAGTTAGCGTTCAGGGGATGAAGACCTTCCCCAAGGAACCCGGAAAGCATGCCCAGAAATAGCATTTCATTTTTTGCTGCAATATTTCGTCATTGATGGTAACCCGTGTCCAGACAGAACGCTCCCGAAACGTGAATTTAGCCAAAGGCTCGGTCTGTGATGGGGTGGTTTATTGATATGGACCGGGTGCTGTATTGCACGGGCGGCTGTATCGGCAGAGCCGAAACTTAAAATACCAACAAGTGCCGCTGAATATTGCTCCTTCCAGGATGTACAAAAGGACGTCGTGAACGACGCCAAGGAGGCTCTGGAGCGGTGGATTGATGGCCTGGCTGATGCTTTCCGAACAACTATGGAGATGGACAGGCGAAACCTGGACCAAAGCGTGAGGAGCCTGAATAAGGAAGCATTTGCGCTGGTTGAACAAGAGGTGGGTCCCCGGAGGAGCCCTCGCGGGGATTCGCAAGGGAAAATATGGTTGATGCCTGGGAATCAAAATATAGTTGTGTTGTCCAACGTCTTCTACCTTGGGTTTGACCGTGCAGTGCACATCGACATGAGCGGGTGGTGAATATCACGCCGATGCTAGCTTCAATCATACTATTCTATAGCATATGTCCGAGCCTAATAACGTGAAACTCTCCTGATACTGCATTCAACAGGCCTCCGCTGTTCAACTGCCCGTCGATGACCTCGTGGCTGTCTGGAACGCGCTCTGCGACGACGCCTTTGATTATCTTAAGGAAGGCGTTGCCGTCGAAGTCCGGAACGTTGATCTCCTGCCTCACGTGCCTGCAGTGTTAAGCCGTTCGGAGTTCGAAGCGGCCGTCCAAGGTATGACGCTTTCGCAGAGACGGGTTAGATCTTCCTTTGACGTCTGGGGTTCTTGGGGCGGTTTGGAAGCACGCAAGGACTGTAATCAACGTATCGTGCGCCCGCCCCCTTCGTCAACTTTCCCTGCGTCCGTGTGGTATTTGTACACAGGCAAGTATCAGCGATTTGAAGAGCGCAACACCTTAGAGAAGCAAGTTGAACACCACAAGATGGAGAGAAAGGAAGCGGACTACGTCATACTACAAATGGCAAATAGGGCGTCGGACGAGAGAGAGGCATTGGAACGAAAAATGAACGCCCAGGCCACGGAGCACAGGTGAACGTATTGGGCAGAGTCGTAGCCTTCGCATAAGACATACGAAGGCGTTGTCGGTAGTTGCACTACTTCATCGACCCCGACGATACAGTTTGCCGTAGTTGCTGGTAGCAAACTACCCCGAGTAATCGCGAAAACATTTCCTCTCAGTTTCCTGCTTCTGCGCCGCCATATATGTGAGCAGAAAGCAGCTTGCGAACCTCCAGGAGGCCCTCAAGGACATCGAGAATGGGGCCCTAAGAATGGGGGAGTCACACAACCAACAACAGCTACAACAGCAAAAAGATCATGAACAACAACTAGAGCTGCAGCGACAAGAACAACACCGGACAACTGTCGAGATTAACAGGATAACGCTGGACCAGAGCTTGAGGAGTCTCAACGAGAGAGCATTTGCGTCGGTTGAACGAAAGGTACGTCCCCAGATATCCTAGCGGGGATTCATCGAAAAGTAGCGGTTGGTACCTTTAATTCACACCGTAGTTCATATTGACTCGGCGTGGGACATTTATTTGTGGAAATGATAGGCAATACCTGATGCTGGTATCGTCAAAACAAAATTACATGCGCACACCGCTTTGACTGCCTTCGTTACGCGAGTATCCCCTGACGTTGTTTTTGATAGGCCTCATCAATTCAACTACCCGTCGACGACCTCGCGGGTGTCTGGAGTTCTCTCTGCGACAGCGTGTTCGAGTCTCTTGAGCGGGCGTATCCCCTTCAAGGTGAAGGCAAAGATCACCTGCGGCACGTGCCTGCAGCGCTAAGCCGTGTGGCATTCGGGAAGGCTGTCCAAGGTATGATGTCTTTATAGAGACATACTAGACATTCAAAAGTTTTGTGGGTTGTCCAGAATATTTGGAAGCACGTAGAATCCCCATTCGACGTATGTGGTTCGGCCCCGCCCCCCTTTTTATCGCTGTCTTCGTTCATGATACGGTTGTACACAGATAAGTATCAGAGATTCGAACAGCGTAACAAGTTGGAAATACAAGTGGAGCGCCACGAGCTGGAGAGGAAGGAGGCGGACTGTGCCATACGCCAAATGACAAAGAGAGCGGCGGACGAGAGAGAAGCGTTTGAACGCAAAATGAAAGTCCAGGCCACGGAGCACAGGTGAACCTTTTAAGTGGGTCGTAACTCAAGATTGTGCATCTGAAGAACTTGTTGTCGATATATTTCATGCTCTTGTAGCCCCGACAATACAGCTTATTGTAGGTGCTGGTAGCAATCTTCGCCCGGTAACCGGGAAGTTCCGCTCCCTTCACTGTTTTTACGCCGCCGTATTGTGTGCAGCAAGCTACTCGCTGGACTCCAGCATAACCTAGACGAGGTCCGCAGAGCAGCCCAGAAAACCGAGGAGACCTCCAACCAGCAGCAGCAACAACAATACCTGCAACAATGCCTACAGGAAGAACAGGTGCGTCTTCAGTTTTAGCAGCCCTTGCCATCCGCAGAGTTCCCTCGGCTTCTGATAGCCGCGTGGTCAGTTGGCCTTATGGACGAGATGCCGCCCCGTTTTTAGTTACTTTTCCTCACTCATATCTTCGTTACCTGTACCCTGTACACCGTTCCTTCCTACGAGAGCTGTTCTTCGTACCTCAAGTCCAAGTCTCAAATGTAGTAGGACTGCTGTAGCTAACCTCCATATTTCTGCATTCGTCTATCACGTGTTTTTTCCGGCAATTGCGGTCGCCGTCAAGGTAAAGGCTTGCGCAAGTTGGAAAGGCACCGCTTCCGATGGCTCTATAATTTAGTCGGTACCCGATCGGCTCTACTTCGTACGTTATCCTAAGGTTTACCCGTACTTCAAGATGTATGGTGTCTGGTATCAATGTCACTCACTCGCTTAAGTCACGATATATGCAGTTCAGAATTATGTTACACAGTCCCGGAAAGCACATATGTGCATAATGCCTGGCCCGATATGCTGAAGTACTGTAACAAACGTACGTACTAGCAACGAAAACGCCCCGGTCTGGAGAACAATAAACTGCTAGAATACATTCTGAGGGTTCATTTTGTCTGAAACGTACCGCCTGCAGACTCCCCCCGAAGGGTGACTCGGCCAACAGTTTGGTCGGCGAGAGTTGGCACTACTGTACATTGTGCGCTTCAGGTTTTGATTGCCTGGGTCTTGTTACCACCGACGTGGATAAACACCAAGGACTGCGACAACCGGTCTGCTTAAACGTTCGACTCATTTGACCTTTCTGCTAGTCCCACCATTGGCCCTTGCTCTTATGACAGTACACACAGCAATGTCATTTCCAAGATTCATCCTGCTACGGAGGAGGCCGGGCCAGAAGCAGCTGGGATGAGTTTCGAACTGCCCACAAGGGAATGTTCTCCAGGGCGGAGATGAGCCAAGCGTACGCCCTCCGATAAACACAGCTTTCCGATAGGTTTGCGAGGGTTGCGTTGATTACAAGCAGAAACAAACACGCTGAACGTACGTGCTGCATTGTCGGGACATTGCGGAGTGTGCCAAATACCACATCGGGGATGCGTTTGTATCGGATGGATATGGCCGTTTGAGGTTTGCTTTCTGTATCACCGGGGGGTGGTTTTTCGAAGGGGAGGTGATATCTAGTGGGGCAATAGCAGTCTGATGGGGTAGGTTTGGTACACGTGGCACACCCACCCAGGCAGCAGGGGGGTGTGATAACAAGGGCGGTGATACAGCTGGTCGTAGCAGCGGGCAGTGTGCACATGTTGACGCTTTAGGGCATGCACCAGAGGGAGTGCTATACAAAGGGATGATAGCATCGCGTAGGATTACGCGAAGTATTTGCTTATCACTTGATCTGAAAGCGTCTGGGGGGGGGTGATAACATAGAGATGATACCAACGCGTAGCGGTATCCGTAAGTTTGCATTTCACGTGTGCGCGGTTGGGGCGTAGGAGGTGCAGTAGGGGTGGTTAAAGATGGGCGAATAAGTATCAACATGCAGTTGTGGTCCCACTGTATATTAGTGGCTTGGGGAGCGTGTCGGGCAGGCAAGAAGGCAAGCAGGCAGGCAGGCAGGTTTTGCCATGGCCACAGGCGCGTTCTGTTCCGGGTGATGAGCCGTCCGTGTGCAATCTAAAGGTTCTGGTAGTTTCCATTAATAATCCCCATGACGTGTGGTGCCTGATGCTGCTCACACAAGGACCCCGGCTGTTATTTGTACTGTTAAGAAAGCCCCACATGCGTTTATTGATTGCATTGTTTGGAGGACGTACCAGGCCCAGGGAGGGGGTGGACTCTTCGTGTTATGCTTAGCCATAGTCCGTAGGGACACAGACCCTCGCATCCTTATCATTCCGGGACGGAGCACGTCGGAGTTTCTCCGACCATGCAGATATCGCGTGCAACAAGCGCGAAGTGCCGTCAAACGTTTGGTGAGTCCCATGAAGGGTGGGCCGCATCCTACTAAGACCCGCTTGTGAGTTGGACTTCTGCACCTTGTGCGTAAACGTTTCACATATGGATGGCAGCGCCAAAGGACTTCATTTATTTTCTGGTGGCCCAGGGGGGTGGTAAGTAAGGAACCCCGATGGCCTTTGTAGATCGTTTGTTTTTACCACCGGGGGTGGTTTCCTATGGTGGGTTGGTATCCAAAAGCAGGGTGGTGCCTCACGTCAAATCGACGTTTGATACCAACATAATCCTGGAAGCCCGGTGTGGGTTGTATTTTCTTTAACATGTAAGACCACGAGCTCGGAGCAACTGGCGCGCGTATGGCACAATTAATATCGATATAGACATACACAATTGTAAAACCCTCTAAGGTTAAGTTTCTGTTTCGGTTGTTCCAGGCCACTGTCGGTTCTTGTCCGCGGCACTCTGTCGTTGCTTTTTGAATATTTTTCGGCAGTGGCGCCTGTTTTTCGACGCTAATAATTCTGGGATGGAGAAAGCCGCAGCCTTACATTCTCGTCGGTGGCTTCATACGTGTCGCCCGCCGCTGCCTCGGAAGGCTCCTGGAAAACGGGTCCACGTCTGCAAAACAAATATCGAGTAACTACTCTGGAGACTAATATACTGGACTATGTTTTCAAAACAACAGGCAAAGTGGGTGTAGCAAGAAGAATGCAGGCATCTGACAAGCATCGCCTCCAACCGTCCATTCAGCTCCCCGTCGGGGACGATGTTGTGGAGCTCCTCGGGGGGAGGCTGACGCTCAAACTCAGTTCTAAGCCAGAGAGTGCGGAGGACTTTATCGACGTCCTCTAAAGGCCCGGGGTAGTTAATGGCGCTAACTAGCTAGGTCAAGAAGGGCACGTCAGCGATGTGAGCGACGAAAACATTGTAGGGTTGGCGGTCTGCGTGCCTCTCGACCAGCCCAGAGGTGTTTTGGCCTAAGGTTGCTTTGATCGTGGTACCGACAAACGGCGTGTGGTTCAAAGTGCGGATAAACTGGCAGTGACGAGAGTATTGAACATGTTGTTCCAACTACGGGGGGGTGGGTTGAACATGGTTTCATCTAGAGCCGGAATCGCTCATATAGGTTCGGCTTTTTACACGTTTAATAGACACATTCTACGTTTGAGGTGTTATTAACACCACTTGCTTTCTGAAGCTCCTCACTCGAGGAGCTCTATACTCTTTACCCTCACGAAAAAATATTTTTTAGGCAAACTGAAAGTGAAATCCGATGAACAAACTCGTGGCCCATTTATTCAAAGAGGCATGTTGCAGAACATTAATGACATTCCTATACTATTAGTAAGTCATTTTGGGTTGAGGAGCCCCGTTATCAAGAAAATAACAGCGCCAAAAAGTGCTATACTAATAGTAAGTAATACCTCTATCGTAGAACGCGTCGGTGTTGTTGTCCTGCGGCCCAGGGAACTTCCGTTGCAAAAATTATATACTTGTTTCGTCAACTTGGCCGGTAAGGAGAAATCGTGGGTCTAGCAACGAGGAAACGCGCGTCTGACCTCCGTCGTCTCAAGCCGTTGTTCCAGGTCATTATCAGTAACGATACACTCGAGCTCCGCGATAATAATAGCCACTGGCCAGGATTACGTTCGGCACCTCAGAGTGCGGAAGGCCTCAACAACTTATTTGGCCGGCTCCGATAGGTCAATGGCGGACGCTAGCGTGATGGAAATAAAGGTGAATGGTAAAGGGTTTACGGTGACGTCAAAGGGTAGGGGCCCTTCCTGGTGCAAGGTCAGAGCAGAGGTTGCCCGATCTGACGGTGCCTTGGTCGCAGCAGCAAAGAGCGGCGTGTAGTCCTGCGCGCAAGTCCCCCAGGGATATATGCCGCTCTTGAACCTTCGCGGACAAGAAACCGTCTATCCGGACAGCCAAAGGGCTGGCCATGTATCCGACAGAGCCAACATATCTGGATGTCGTCGTCCCCCCCATGCTGGCACAGTATATTTCGTCACATTTTCTGTCATGTTCGACTTTCCCAAGACAGTAGGGAACGACACCGAGACCCTCCGCAACCCCCGGCCTGGAACGCCCGAGTTTCAGGCGAAGGCACAAAAAAATAACAGCCGAAGAAAAAATCCGTGTTTAGCTCAAGCACCACACCCAATAAACATATTGAAACACAATATAATAATTTTAAACGACGAAAACAACGAACTTTCAACACCAACTAAACGAACTCACAATGATTGAGTAAACATGCTGCCAAGGCGTATAGCCAGGATGCCCTCTGATCGCGCCCCCCCCCGTTCAAATGTTAGCAGTGCAGTATTAGGTTACTGCGCGAAAGCAGCCGCAATGGGACTCAGAAAAACATTAGTATTGGATCGACGTTTTGGATGTGGACAGGTTGGCTTCAAGCGACCCTGTATTCACATTCGACGAACGGCGAATGGTCTATACACCTGCCACACCATACGTACGGCATACTTCAAAATCCCACACAACACCAAGCATGACCGTTCAGACCCTTTTTCAGGCTTCCATCGTATTCGAGGCAGCTCGGTGGGCATTGTAAGTTTAGCCTGATTCTCGTGGGGCGTGCCTCGTCTTCAAAAGTAAACTACTCAGTACTGCTGCGGTTCCAACCCACACTCATTGAGGCACATGCTCATGCGTCACAGTCTGCCTGGCCAACCTGTCGTCACCCCTATGCACTCCTTCCCATGCGCACCAAACTATCCAAGTAATACCCAGTCGTCATTTGCGTTGTTGGCAACTTCTATCGGCTTGCCACAGCGGCACAGCCATCGCCGTTCAATATGCCGAGGGTCGCCCTTTTCGTCAGTAACGTCGGAACCTATTGAAACAGGCGGAAACCAGCTATCCTTGGCGTCAAGAGATTGGTTTGGGACGTCCTTTGTGGGAACCACGATCCGATTTCGACGACAACTGCTTCGGCACATCGTGAATGGTCACCTCTATGATGTGAGCCGTGAAAAGCCACAGGCACTCCAGGCGGTTGGGGCTTTGCAAGGCCCGCTGCAGAGAGGCGATCATCGATCATCCATGACGCCCCGTTGCGGTTGCCTTCTTAATCGATGTTGATGATGGACAACCCGTTAATCACCTCTTCAAACCAAGGATAGCCAGTTTACTGCTCTTGAAGAACTTGTCAACATTACCGAGTGGCTGTCGGTGTATATTTAAAGAACACTTTGTTTTTTTCAAGGGAAGGATGAGGGAAAGTATAAACAAAGCGATCGGACGTCTGAGGTTCATGTGACAAATATATGCTGCATAGTACATTGATTGGTGAAGTACAGTAGGCACCTGCAATAGATTCGATATACGGTAATTACATTAGCTGAATGTATGCATTTTCTCGGCGAAAATATACCTTCGATTCTGGTCGAGAGGTTTATCACCATAATAACAAGCATTACCTGCATTCTAGCTTGTCGTTGCCTTTGTATGGTCAACGTGGTTCACCCGATCTTCACTCAACCCTATATTGATTTCTTGTGTCCCACGTTGTTGTGTGCTACACAAGCCGAAGTAAGTGCCGCGTCAATAGCAGACAGAGCTGATGACGACACAGCCCCAGACGCCTCCGCCTTTGCGTCGTGTTGGCATTGATCATCACAACCGAATAGCGTCGCGGATACCGAATCCATAATATGGTTGGGATGGCTGCCGTGCTGAGGGCGGGCTCAGACTACGATTCTTGGGCCCCCTAGCGTTTTCTGTCGTTGATCACCATTGTGCTACTGCCGAACGGCTCGACGCCACCGATGGTTCATCTTCCTACTTGCCTGTACAGCGGCTGGGGCGATAGGAGACGTGGCCGACGAAGCTCCGTCAAACTGCATTTCTTGAACTGATTCGGCGAGAATCCGCCCAGGAGCAAGCCAGCAAGAGCTTGAGATGGTGACTGTGCTGGCAGTGCGGCTGCCGGGTACTTGCTCAAGCGTGTTCGAGACCAAGACGGCGGAGAATGCCAGCACAGTCCCCATCGCGAAGCCCAAGCCACCTGTTCTTTCGCAGACATCTGACAGCCGAGTCCACGCGGTGCAGTAGTGCGGACCTACGTCGGCTGCGTATGGTATCCCCCGGCAGTTGCAGAGACGAATAAGCAGAACGCCTCTGCTGGTGACCTCGAGTCGATCTGTAGGAGTACATGGTTGGCAAAGGATAAAATGCTAGAGACGGTAAACATAACCACCACCCCCGAGTCATCCCACGGTAGGGGTGGCACTCTTTGGGGACAAACGTTCCTGGCCGGTTGAGCTCCTCAAGTGAAGAACTACTACTGTACCAGTTGGTATGATCATTTTGCGAGTGGATTTGTTTTAGGCCTAGCGGATAGAAATGTTGATCGGGTCGCGCGAACGAAAACCTTGGAAGTTATGTTTCGAGTGAGATATTGAGCTCCTCCTGTCAGGAGATCAGGAACTTACTGCTGCACCCCTACCGTGGGATGACTCCCCCATGCCCACCGTACCTACACCCTTGCGGATGACCTGCTAGATCAGTTCAGACGGTGCTGCTGTCTCGGGCGACATCGAATGCACCTCCTATCGTCCCTTCAGCTGCTTTGTTGTGAGCAAGGAGAAACCCGCCGTTAATACGCTGAGGCGTTCGGCACGTTGTTCGTTTTGTGAAGAGCAAGGGAGGATGTTCGTTTACGTCTTCCAGCATTGACGGTTACGTGTTTTGGAGGATGGCATAAACCTCCGCAGGCGATATGACGGATTGTAGGCTGTTTGTTTGATGTAACCCTTTACCTGTTGGGCTACAGTACATCCGTCACATGTTGTAACTAAGGGTCGATCTTAACGAACATTGTTTCAGCTTTTTACCCAAATTGTTTCAGTTTTTTATCGAAATCGTTCGGTGAAAGCAAAAGCATATAATCCGAGGAAAATAACGTCCTGAATATGTTCTGCCCGTTTCTTCATATAGCAGAAATGTAGGCGCAAAAATGTAGAGGATCGGGCAGCCCCACCACTCCATCTTAGCCATCACGAGGGCGCACAAGGCTGACCAGGGTCGTTATCGACGTCATCCGCAAGTCATAGGCCGAACGCAGAAGGAGGAATAACATTTGAGGCTCTCGTGGTCGAGTTGATAAAGTAGCCGAACCAAGGTGGCCGATTGACAGAGCTTGCTGAGGGCAGTAGCTCAGACGTTTGCCGCGTTGGGCGTTGTAGCACGACTAGGTGGTGGTGGATGTCAATATCCAAGGAACCAACACCTGCCTACGACTCAGGCCGGGTAGGTGAATATTTTTGCGAGTCAGCTGAAGCTTCGACTCGTTAACACTATTTTGGTCATAGAGCACAACCTGCTACAACGTATTCACCTATCTCTGAAGTTTGTACAATAATACCGAATTTTCAGTGAAAATTTGACATAGCAAATGTACCGTTAAGGTCGACCCTAACATAGGTGCCCAGATGTGTTCGTGAATGAGAAGCCGAAGACTGGCCGCAAAGCCGCCACCGTCAAGCTCGGGGATCCCCGAGAAGGCGACTGCTGCAACTGTTCACCACTAAGACGACTGAGCTGTGCAGTCGTCTTGCGCTACATCCTTCCAACTCACACTATACGCAGTGTGGAAATTGGCCTTGTGCACCACGAACCGAGGGTCTGCAATCAGATCCCAGGTGGGCCGCGCTGAACAGTCACCGTGGGTCAGCTGGGGTTTGGTTTGGGGCCCTCGATTCGGATGTGCACGGAGCCAAAATGAACACTGCGTACAGCGTGGGTCGCCAAGATGTAGCACCGGACAACAGCGATGCCAAATCGACTTGGCGCTGAACACTTTTAGCAATCGCTCGAGCTGGAACCCGAGCAGGAGCAGGCAAGGTAAGCGGGGCAGTTGTGACATGGCAGTTTGGCCGTTCATTTCCTCGACCACCTCTCCCTGTACTCGTACGAGACGGCTCGACTTTACGGGCGGTTCCTATATTCCTCGCCGACGTAGCTGCAGGAACGATAGGGGACGCGGCCGTTGTAGCCCCGGACAACTGTATCGGTAGAGCTGATGATGTCGTGGTATTCCGAGCAGAAGCAGATACGGTTATTGTTACGCCCGAATCATTGCGAAAGCGACCGCCTATTATATTTACCACCGAGAAATCCAAGCAGTGCACTTGGACGGGGTTTTATCCTCGCCACCCACAGCGAACACAGATTATTAACCGTGCTTAGAGTACAGAGAAGCGAGGCCCAACAACCGAACCTAACGTGAGCCGCTCCAGCAAGAGTATGTTCGGCGCGGCTCACCTTGGGTTTAATTGGGGGCATCTCTTCTCTGTAAACCAAGCCGTATTTATTTTGTCACTGCGTCCGTTGTGGGTTGCGAGGATGAAGCCCCGGACAACTTCATACCTCGTTGGGTTTGGTGGT
Source organism: Alaria marginata (assembly GCA_037833945.1). Lineage (NCBI taxonomy): Eukaryota > Phaeophyceae > Laminariales > Alariaceae > Alaria > Alaria marginata. The sequence goes on along the minus strand of JBBMKB010071621.1, from coordinate 862 downwards.
GAACATAGTCCGTAATCAGATTCGCAGTTTTCCGAGCAGGAGCCGGCACGATAGGCGAGCCGGCGTGGTAACTTAGCTGCCAGTCTTCACCTGCGTTCCCTCCATACTCGCTGTGCTCGCACCGATCGCCTTAACGATACCGGCGGTTTCCCTCTTGTTGAAGGGTGCGGCTGCAGGCGATGCTTAGAGATGTGGCCAACGTAGGGCAAGATAACCTTATCGCTTTAAGTGGTGCAGTGGGTATCCCCGTAAGAACAAGTAGGGTGGGTTTGGCAATGGTGACATTGCTGACCATGCTGTTGCCCTGCACGTGAGTAGGGAGACGAACCTGGTCACTGGCAGCGGAGTAAGCATCACCAAGCCCGCTCAATCTTCAACCGACTTGAGGTTGCGTCAAAAACGATAATTCGCCGTAATTAGACGATTCCTGTGCATTGCTTTCAACCTTACTCAACCGATGTTACGACGATACTGATTGTTTGTCCCATACTGTCATATACTGAACATGAATCCGAATCGAGCACCGCGTCTGTCGTGGATGGAACTGATGGTGACCAGCCGCCCGAACACCTCCGTCCGCTGCGTCGTCGTCATTGCGGTGATGATCGAAACCACTTAAATGGGTCCAGTCGTGATATGAATACAATATACATGACGGGGTGGTGGTGGTGGTGGCTGGTGTGCTGAGGGCGGCGAGACCGAGCTTCTTTGATTGATGTTACGCATATTGCGACCGGTATATTGACAAGTTCGACGTACCTCACCCACAGTCTAAGTTTGATAAACATTAGAGCTAAGCGTGCAACACGACAAGCAATGCCATGACACAAGTATACAACACGAGCCAGCTGCGGTCAAACTC
>JBBMKB010071610.1:0-14028 GCA_037833945.1 Alaria marginata | reverse complement strand
ATCATCCCCCTTGTGCGGAGTTAGGGTTCTCCACTCCGCACAGAATGATTCAACTCGGCCACCCTCTTGGATACCGGCTGCTTCAGGGGGGGGGGGGGGTGTCCGAAGTGCATTTTACCGCACGTATACCGCACCGGTATATAGCATGCTGATACTTGAGTACTGCTGCTGGGCGGTCTACTTAGACGCTTGACAGCATCGCACTCCCCGTCGTTTTTTTGTAGGTTAATGGTTAATGGGCACCAGATGGGTTCAGTTAAGGCCCAAGGGGTGGTCTCGTGGGGGCATTTTGTATCTTTTGCCGCTAGTGGCACTGGTTGCACCAAATAGATATCCTCAACAGATCATCATCTATCACGGAACCACTACCACCCTAGCTCCAAACCCTTTCCTTGGCCAGAGGCTAGGCAAAAAAAAGAAAGCCTTACGACATGAATACACGAGTAGTCTGATAGAGCGCGTGCCCCCATCGATGTATCATAAATCAGAAACGATAGATAAAGCCGCGTGGAAATTGAAGGTAAGTCAGGTTGAAGGAGAGAAAGCAAAGCAAAGCATAATATCGGGCATCGGGCGGGCTCACAGGAAAAGCGTCCGACAAAAAGAAACAGATTTTTTTGTCAAGTCGTGACCACCTTACCTTGGGGGCGCTCCCGGCTGGGCGCCACTCAGGGTTGACCTCTAAGTGGCCAAACGGGCAGTGCCTGGGGGGGGCGTGGGTGAGTCACAGGGCGAGCGGGCGAGGGGGTCGTTGGTCGTTGGGTGAGAAGGGCGAGTAGTGGCAGATCGTTCCAGCAACAACGCACTTGAAGTGATTCGCTCGTACGTACGGGGAACTCGTAGACTCGCGTACGTGTGTAGATATAGTGGATGGGGTGGGTGGGGTGGGGTGGGGTGCTGTGGGTGATGCTTGGTCTACCTTGTCCCTGGTCATGATATCATTAGATCGGTAGATTAGATTTCACTCCGCTCGAGGGGATCGCGTGTATCCATCTACGCAAAGAGGTAACGGCGCTATCTATGATAAATAGTATCCTAATCCTAAACCAAAACACTTTTTTAGGGTGCCCCCCTGCTGGTATGTATCCTGTATGTATGATGACGCAAATCTCACAAAGAAGATATCACGAACTGAACTGAACATGGTTTGCTTTTACTGACTGTTGTGGTTTGTCTGTTTTAACCGACCAACTCTGTGTGTCTGACTGGACAGAGCCAAGGAACAGTTTTCATGTGTGTCTCTACCCCAACACAAAAAGCCAACTTGCACTGACTGCACCACTGACCTGCAAGCATTGCCGCAGCAGAAGCCCCGCTTCTCGTGGGAAGCCGCGGTGAAAACCTTGTACCCCGTCGCGGGGTCGATGTACCTCGACACTCCAGCATCGCAAGCTGCCGTGTGAGCCTCCTCTATATCTAGGAGAGCTCGCTTTGCGCACGGGTCACTCTCTACGATTCCAGTCATGCTCCTCCCTCTACTATAAACGAATCGATGGACTCTCCGCAGGGGGCTACTTCGCATGCAAACAGGGCAACAACTACGAGCACACTAAACCGGAGGCAAATACTTGAATATTTGGCACCACAGGGAGCACGGCGGAAGATGATGTGAGTACAGCTCCGGGGGGTATAGCAGGTCTCCAGGAAGGTTGTACTGGGTGTAGGCTCGCACTGACTGTGGGGGGTGTGCCTGGTGCTGGCGGACACGAGATATCACACCATCATCACCACCATCACCCAAACTACGAAGTCTCGTGCAGGCTTACAGTCTCGTGACTGTGTCTTGAACAGTCGCTGATTGGCCAAAATATATACAGTAGGATATCCGATTTAAGATCGTCCAAGTATGAGAACCTAAATTTAAGAGCGGTCAAGTCGCGCTTGTGACGCCTATACTGAAATGTATATTACACCCAATCTGAGATGTGACCGGCACGGAGATAAGAACAGAAACACGAGAGAATCTTAAACCGGGTATACTGAATTACTGGAGGACTGGACGGTTCTGAGTTCTCTCCAAATTCCATACCGGACCGGCATCACCAGCTCATAGTTAACCATGGTATATGTAGGATGCGTCGCTCACCCACATCCACTCACACCACCCAGCCCACCCACGCCACCCAACCTCCAAGCACGTAATCTATGGCCAGGAGGCAGTCTAATCGCGTTGGTTTACACGTGGACCGGACAGAACCACGCGAGCAGCGTCTGACGCATGCATGCACTGCTGTAGTATGATATCATGATTAAGAAAAAAGTATATCACATGTCACAGTAAAAACCTGTGGATGTGCATTGTACCAGGTTACCAGTACAGTATAATAAGAACATCGCACGATTATTCTAACGAAGAAAACGCTCTATATCTACCAGGTACAGTATATGAGTACCTGTTATCTGTTTAAGTGTTGAAAAAGACCCCCCCCCCTCCGCTAGATGCTTGCCCTTTTGCTTATTGGTCCCTCGTCCGTGCGATGCATTGCCAAAACGACAATAACCGCACTAAAGTGGGACCCCAAACTATCCCGGGATAGTGCTGCTGTACTCTGTGGGACGAGGTCCTGACAAGCGATTTCCCACTTTTTCCCACACTATTTTAAACCGTACCACCAGATGTACCACAAGTAGCTCCATCGTGGTTATTCCCACTCATGGATATACGTGTACCCCAGGCAATTGTGAATGAATGTGGATAGAGTCTTGTGAGTTCATCACAAAATAAGTCATATTGGTGTCAGTCAGTACGATAATACGTGGCGTATACTTACGTAATGTATTATACGCTGCGCCCGTACCTTGTTTTGTTGGTTGGTGTGTTTCACCTTCTACTCGCGATACCTCACTAACCACTATACCATCAACACTCACCCTACCTCTTCCCCCGGCTCAACAAAACATCGACCTCTCCCTTTACTACAAGTAGTACTATATTACTCCACCAGCCCCCTTTTCTCCGCTCGCCTCTTCTCGTTTTCTAGCATACATGATGACCAAAAATAAAAAGATCAAGCATCTCCTCGTCATCTCCTCCTCCTCCTCCCCCTGGTGATTCTTTACGATGATGATGATGACGATGCGGCTGTAATTCAAGCAGCGTGTCTGGTGTGTAGATGTATTTCACGCAGCGCGCCGCTGTAATTCAAGCAGTGCGTCAACCACAGTCAGTAAAAACATATTCTCCCCGCATGAACGAACGAATGTTGAGAATTATTATCATAATCATCATGGCATGGCCGACTGAAAGTCAAAGTTCGGTGAGAGGGTGCAGCCCTAATTGCCGTGAGGTTGGCGGAATCTCCGCATGAGAGGGGCTTGAGGGGCGCGGCTTTTTCGGTGTTATGCTAGATACCCCGCAGCACAGCTGACAGTGGGCAGAGGCAAGCAAAGACGCTACAGTAGTATGTATGATATCATAGGATGCTGCACTTTCACACCTTGACAAGACAGCAATTTTTCCTTGACTGATGACACCACACTTCTGCTACTGTATTTTATCATACCCCGAGGGTGGGTTTTTGTTAGGAACACTCGGCCGTAAACCCGCGATAGCGCGCGTTTTCCCTTGCTTGGCATGTCTCTCGACATTTTTGGAAGCATGTACTGACTATACATATCATAGCACTACAACAGTGGGGGGCTCTCCCAATAGTGCCGGTATGTGCCATATACCGGCACCGTTCAGGGCACCGGCACTATTATTGGGAACGTGTTTCGTACACTTTATAGTTCCGGTCGTGTCAGGTGATTTCACCGGCACTGTATAGGCAATGGCACTATTCAACCGGCACACTATCGGGAGCCCCCCACAACTGTTTCAGTCGGGGATAGCCAGCCGACTGGTTTCTTCGTGGTGAGCTTCATCTCCGAATGACCAAGCGTAGCGTATTTTTAGATGAATCTCTCGAGGCGGAGAAGATGCGATTATTTAGCTGGTTTTCACGCCGCCGCTCGCTGCGCCCGATCGTTTTCCGCTTTGTTTTCCGGCTTTTTTTTTATAGGGTCGGAAGTTTCTCACGAGATCTCCTTGGTTTTACGTTAGTTTGAGTTGCCGAGATCTGGTCCGGGTCTGTTATTTGCTTGTTGCAATGTTCGTCCTCCCGACCCCCCCCCCCCCTCTCAAAACCGGGGGGCGATCTGGATAATGTTGCCGCCCAAATTGTGGCACGGGACCGTGTTTTCGTGTTTATTGTTATCTTCCGTTCTGCTCACCCCCCCCCACCTCCCCCACTCAAAGACGCGGGGCGATCGGGAAAATCTGGCCGCTTATATACAGCAGGGGTCCCCCAGTAAGGCGGTGGTGTGCCGGAGCAATATGACCGCCTTATTGGGGGAAGCCGCCTTATTCATTCCAGGTTGTGAGTGCAATCCCCCAGGCGCGCCAAGCGATTTTCACCGCCTTATATCGGGATACCGCCTTACTCAGACCGCCTTATTGGGGGACCCCTACTGTATATCGATCCCAGGGGATTGATTGTAATTTATTTTTTGTATACATTTCGTCCTGCCGACCCCCCCCCCGCTAAGGGCCGGAGGCGGCGTATAAATAGTTGTTCTGGCGGCGCATTTCTGTGGCAAAGGACTGCGTGATTTTCGTGCTGTACCTTTTCAGCGATACTTCTTCTTCGCCCCTCCCACACCCGCTCGTGATGTGGCGGTAGTAGTGCGGTTTTCCAGTTTTTCATAGAAACGTTCCGGCCGCGCCCCCCCCCCTTGCTGACGATGGGGCGGTGGTTTTCGGCGCATAGAGTTTCTCCGGTCCCTACGGCTTGGATTTCGTTCATATCCCAATTTATTGGCGTTTTTCGAGGCTTCCAAGCCTCGCCGTTCAAAAGTGTGGTATTAAATATTAATAGTGGGTTTTGAAAAGCTTGTATCTTCTGAACAGTTAAAGGCAAGGATCTGCTGGAGAGATGAGGCAAAATGTAGCACAGCAGCAGTAGTACTGCTAAAAAAGCCAACAACGGCTCTGAACAGCAATACATATTGTTTTAATGACTGTTTGTTGACCCAAGAAACAGAAACACCTATCCATTTCTGCCCCCCTCCCATACAACGAAGATGCGTGGTGCTATCATAAAGCGAAATAAATCCTGCCGTAAAGCTGGTGCGACCCCAGGCGGTGCATATGTCTTCGACACATGCTACGATCGAGGTGCGTCAACCATTGTTTTTTTTTTAGGATCCTCACTTGAGTATTACTACTACATACACTAGATTACTCTATACTATTAGTAAGTCATTTTGAGCAAACTGAAAGCTCAAGGCGACGAACAAAGCCGTGGCGAAAGTATACACCACACCGATTCAGCAAAACAAGAACGACCGTCCGACAATTTTAGGTTAAGGAGCCCCGTCATTCAGAAAACAAAGTAGCCAAAAAGTGCTACCTCTATCGTAGAACGCGTCCCTCCTGGCGATCCAGATAGATGATGATGGTGCAGCAGCGACCCGAGAAATGATACCTGCCCAGTTCCAAATTTACGAAAAAAATGTTAGTGACCCCAGAAACGATATCCCGGCAGTCCTAAAAAGTATGATGATGTCCAGCGACCCCAGAATCGATGTTCCATCCCGAAACGATCGACGACGATGCGGCGATTCCAGAAGAAGTTCTCCCCCACCAACCCCAATACAGTAAGGGTCCCTCTACAGTGCCGATTGAGTAGTGCCGGTTGCCCCCTGTTGTTTCTGTGAAATCGCATGGCACAAATAGGAACAACCAGTAGTGGCAGTATGCGGAGTGGTGCCGGTTTCCGCTATAGTGCCGGTATTTCCGGCTGGCACATACCTGCACTACAGAGGAACCACTACTGTAGATGGATTGTGCTGTGGCCCGATCCCGAAAAGACGTTTCGGCGGCCCCACCATGTTCTTGTTGTTGCGCGGCTCCGGAAGCTTCGGCAGTCCCGTCGAGCAGTGCTGCAGCGATTGCGAAAGCTGTCTCTCCGAGAATCCCACGCGATTATGTTTGCAGCGATCCCGCGAAAACTGTAATGCTGGCGACCCTGCGTTGATACGATAAGGCGACCCCTAGTGCTGACGACCGGGCGGTTTATGTGAAATGCGATGTTGTTGCCTTTTAGCCCTGCGTAATTGCACAACAAGCGAACGCAAGAATTTTCTCGGGTCGGGTCAGTTCTCGCGGATCAGGTCGGGTCAGGGTGACCCGGCCCCACCGGTGAGATTTGAAAACCTCTAGACCCGACCCGACCAAACCCGTGAGAGATCGAACACCTCTTGACCTGAGCCGTGAGATTTTGAAACGTTCCTGACCCGATCGGCGGGTGGAGTCATGACCCCCGTGAAAAGCCCTATCAATTTCGTAGCCCCTAGGAGAAGTCGGGTGCCAAGCGCAAAGAAGTTTCTTGAGCTAAAATTCGGAGCCCCCCGTTGGAGCCGGATGCTTGGCGCAAAGCAGCAGGCCGTCTGGTGCCATTCTGCCGCTGAAAGTGGCCGGGAATCGTATAATATATCGCCGAAAGGTTTTGACATCCCCATAAGGCTGCCGTTCGTTCGTTCTCGTTGATTGTCTCCCATCATCCAGTAGTACGAGTGCAGTAGAGGTCCCTCTATAGTGCCTGTTGAGTAGTGCCGGTTATCTGCTCGTATAGTGCCTGTGAAGTCGCTTGGCACACATGGAAACAACCAGTATTGGAAGTATGCGGAGACGTGCCGGTTGTCGCTTTAGTGCCGGTATTTCCGGCTGTGGCGCATACCCGCACTATAGAGGGGCCACTTCTGTAGTTCCTCTCGTACGTTTCGAAGCAGTGCGATGCGTCGGCAATCGATTCGAAAATCCTTCGTGCGATCGAACCCGTGTTTTAGGCATATACCAGTATAGGTAGGCAGTCGTTCTTACTGCACACCACCACCACCAGTGCAGCGGCGGTGATAGCGTCGAACCAACCCGTCACATACAGCAGTAGTGCAGGGTACAGGAGACCTAAAAAGAAGCTGGAATGCTGGTTCAGGCTGGATTCTATATTTTTTTATGTAGAATGGGTGCGTTCTACGAAAGTTCAGTGTAACGGCTCCCGAAATTCTTATTTTATTTTGTGAAATCATTCGCCTGGCTTTCTCACTGCTTGTTTTGTTATTAAAATAGTATGAATAGGTGTCCTGTGCTGCACACACGATAACATCCGAACCCGATGTAGGTGTCGAAGTGGACCCTGACGAGCTCGAAGAGCGCGGCCGGACCAGACCCTGACGTACTCGTAGCAGCAGTCAAAGTGGACCCTGTCTGCAGGGTATTTGCGAGGTACTAAATTAGTTGGGAAGGAAAAAATAAGAACATTATGAGTGATCAACGTTAAAGCTCATGCTGCACACTGTCGGATGGCAAGCATAATAATATTAATATGAGCAATGTATGAAACGAACGAACGTCATAACCGAAGGCCGACCCAATCTAAGAAAAACTAGTAAAAAAATGCCACTAGTGGTACTTCGAACCCAATTTCTGTTGGGTTGGGGTTGCCTTACGTTATGACGTTCGGTGGTTTCGTATATGTTTTCGCATGTGTTCCTGCCGAACCTAATTTTGTATCTCGCAAACACCCTACTTACTCGCAAGAAGCTGCTCTAGACACGACCAGCCATGCACGTGAGCACCCAAAAACAGCGGAATGAGACATACCTCGGCGACACGTGCTCGAAAGATAGGTTTCGCTCACTCATGTTTCAGGGCTTACTCCTAAATGTGCACAGTTAGTACATACGTAGTATTAATAGTACTACTGTATATGTAGTAGCAGTATATACATGGTGGTACTATTACGGGGGAACGTAGTTAATAGGACCAAATATTGATAGTAAAAATAGATAAATATGTAAGTTTTTGTGTCTACCGTAGGTCCTATTAACTACGTTCCCCCGTAATAGTAATTCGCAGCAGTAGCTCCAGATGTCGATGATCGTGGCAGCTCTGTGAGCTCCTCCATAGCATCATCTCCAGATAGCGATGATCTTGGCAGCTCCGTGGGAGGACATACTGTAATTCTGGTCGTTCCTCAGCAGCTCCAGGGGATGACGACGTCGATCTTCACAGCTCTGTCGAGAAAGCTCAGTGCACAGCGGACGCCGCAGCTCAGGACGTATATAGTCTCACTCGAGACGTACCTGGTGACCCGCAGCCCTGCGTGAGTGTTCACGTAAATCGAGGCTCATAAACTATTGGCGAGATCTCCTTATTATGAGGCGTGTAGTGCGCGGCTTCTGAGTTACGTCAGACAGCCCGAAGGAGAGATTAACGCTACGAGTCGGGGTCAGCCGACAGATGCTGGGTGGGGTTTAGTCCCAGCGCCTTTACAGCTGGAAACCCGTTTTTGGAGACAAATTACTTCAAATTAGTATTGGGAGTGGTTCTGGGGCCCTAAAAGGGTTAAGAATATAATTGTGTTCCAAGTTCAGCTATTTGTTGATGGCCGGTCGGGTCCAAGAGGTCAGGATAGATTATGCCAGAAGATAAAACAATGGGTTTTTTTTACCCCATTTCGATCGTAAGCAACAGATAGAATGGATTTGGTCAGCGTACATCGACCAGGAGCAACAGGCAGAATTCGTGATTTTTTACTCAGCTCATTTCGATCGGGGAGCAACAGGCAGATTGGGTTTGGTCAACCCCATCGAGCTTGAGCAGCATGCAGATTGGATTTTGCCAACCCCATCGAGCGGGAGCAACAGGCAGAACGTGGGCTATGTCAGCTCCATCGAGCGAGAAGAACAAGCGGATTGACTTCTTGTCAGCCCCCCTCGATCGGGAGCAACAAGAGGCGGATCGAATTTAATTCTGTCATCCACATCGAGGTTGAGCAACAGGCAGATCGGAATGTACCAGCGCCGTCATCGATCGGGAGCATCAAGCACAATGGATTTGGTCAGCCCACATCAAACGGAGGCAACAGGCAGATTGGAGACCGGAGATTGGACTTTGTCAGCCCCACCAATCAGAAGCAATAGGCAGATCGGGCTTTTGTCAGGCCCCATCGATCGGGAACAAGAAGCAAGTAGAGTTTTGTCAGCCCGCTTAATTGCACCGGTCGGCCCCGGTAATCTAGTGGTTACCCTCGAGCAATACTATTACGGGGGAACGCAGTTAATAGGACCTACGGCAGGCACAAAAACCTATATATTTATCTATTTTTACTACCAATATTTGGTCCTATTAACTACGTTCCCCAGTAATAGAGTTTTTTCTGGAGTTCGAATCCCGCGTGGGTCTGACTTTTTAGTTAATTTACAAAAAACAGAATCAGAGGAACCAACTGCTGAGGGCGCCTCTAATAGCAGCATGGGTAGGCGCAATTCGATGCGAGTCGACGAGGGAAGAAAGTGCTGTAGTACCCTTCTCGCGTTAAAAATGTAGGTACATACGGGGGGAGAACAGCCTGCTTGGTGACCCCCTGGTCTGAGTTACGTCTAAAGTCTAGGGAGGGAGAAGGAGAAATAAAAAGTGCGAAGATAATAGATGGGATGAGCTAAAAAAAAAAAAAAAGACGGATCACGATGTAGATTTTTTCTTTTTGTTGTAGATAATCTAGATCTTATATACTGGTATGATATGTCGCTATGATTTTTTGTGCGGGGTCTGCGTATTTTTAGTAATACTGTATGTAGTACATATTCAACCCAGCAAACGTGTGCTAGATCATGCAGATCATACGGCTCTACACCCGGCAACATCATCTAGGCCATACAGATCATACAGACCAGGGATCTATCTCCCATGAAAGACACAGATCATGAAATGGGATGTATCGGATCTGTCTGATGTGTGCATCATTGGGAGCAACATAAATCATTGATTATGTCAGACCCACCCACCGGAAGTGATAGGCAGCTTGGGTGGGTGATAGGTTAGCTTTGTTACCCGTAGCCGAACGGACTAGGAACTACTAATAATACCTTAACAAATGGCGTCGTCGGCAGGACAGTCCCATCGATCGGTACGCAACAGGCAGAATGGATTTTGTCACGTCGATCGGGAGTAAAGAGGCGGATTGGTAGGGGTGCTTTTATCGCAAGCCGGTTTATTACTCGATTTAATCGCGATTTATCTGATTTAATCGCTTTTATCGCAAGCCGGTTTACTCGATTTAATCGCGTTTTATCTGATTTAATCGCGCGATTCAATCGATGACGGAATCCCAAAATGAAGACGATTGTTTTGCCGACGGGTTTGTAGCGTCTTTTTCCGGCTATCATACATTGCCCTCCTCGTCAGCCGGCCGGGGGTGATTGGGGCTCGCTTTTTCGCTCCTTTGGTTTCGCTCGAAATTCAAGCGAGCCAAAATATCGAAAATAAACGATTAAACGGATTCACCGAAATTGATTTAAATTCAATCGCACTTATGCTCCGAATCATAGCCCTACGGATTGGAGTTCGTCAGCCCCATCGGGCGGGGGCAACAGGCAGATTGGATGCTTTCATGTCGGACTGGGGTGGCTTGGGAAATTCTCGGGCACATCCACGGGTTTTCCAAAAGCACGGAGACATGTATGTTGTCACTCGAACCGCAGCATGTACTCGACATAGAGAGACTTGGGAACGTCACCGACTATGATATGACGCAATGCTTCGCGCTACTTCTCGCTTTGTTGTTATGGGGTATTTTGCGATCTCTCTCTGTTATTTGGGTGTTTCCGATTTCCAAGTTCTTCGGTGGGTTGGAAAAAAACATGCAGTAATAGTATTGACCGACGAACGTCACGTAAACCCAAGGTCAACCAACCAAAAAACAAAATGAAGTTCGAAACTCAAAAAATGGTAGGGGAACATATATTTATAACCTATTAATAACGTTTTAGCTTAGTTTTCGCGGGTTGAGTTGGGTTTTGCCTTGGATTGGAACTCCCGACGGTTTCAATACTATGGTATTAATAATATAAGATGTTTTCCTACCCAAACTCCTGCCCAACCAAAGTTTGTATCTCGCAAACACGCTACTGAACCAACCGGGTCCATCTTCCGAGACGGGTACTTGCGGCGACGCAGGCCCTCGGCTCCTGCTAACTTTCCTGCTACGTTCAGGGGTGTAGGTGAGGAGAGACACAGTAATTCGATCGTATCCTGGCGTTATTGCAAGAAAGGGAGCCACGCACTCAACAGAGCGGTCTACCGCCCCATTGAGGGCAGTTGAGGCCTCCACGTCTGTACGAAAACCCTCAGCCTGTAACAAACTAACCCAACACCGTAAATAATGCGCTATGTATCCACCCTATTAGCGAATATGGCGGTTGCCTCCAATGAGGCGGTAATATCATACATAGAGGTCTCAGCCTGTAACTAACAAACCCAATACTGTAAATGCTAGAGCTGTGAGTCGGTACAACTTAAGTCACCTACAGGTACTAGTTATTAGTCTGACTAATAGTTAGTCGTTTCCTGGAGGTGCCGACCATCCGACTTATTGGGTTTCCATACTTGTAAGAAGGCTGTTTAACGCGGGATGCATTTTTTATTTTCTGGGGCGGGGCCACCTCGGCTGGGGGGAGCTAATTTGGCTCGCTTCGCTCGTCCGACTTGAGTGGGCAAGTCGGCTGGCCATCAGCTGGTTTCGCGAGCCGACTTGCCGACTAAAGTCAGTTAGTTGGCTAACGGTACCTACCGATTAGTTATTAGTCGTGAAATCCTGCCGACTCACAGCCCTGGTAAATGCTCTATATATCCGCCCTATTAGCGAATAAGGTGGTTGCCCCCAAGAAGGCTATAATATCAGAGGGGTTTCACACACCACCGCCTTATCGGGGAGCCACTACTGTATTGTCGTTGTAAATTGTACCACGATCGGGGCATATGGTATACTATTAATAAGTATAATACAAGCGCAAAAATCGGCGCGCTTCGTGCGCCTTTTTTTTTCTTATTGGGCTGCGCCAAGCGAAGGTCGTAGTTGGTATCCACGGAAATAGATGTTGCATTCGTCCGACACGGTATCGTATCGGGGGGTCGCCGCTTTCGCCCCAGACTCGTTGGAGCAGTTGAGGAGGTGTGAAAAGCGTGCTGTGTCGCTGTGGTGCCTGTATACGCTGCTGATGTTTGGATCGTTTGGCTGTCAACTGGGAACGGGTGTCGTGATTTGTTTGTTTGTTTGTTCTGTGTTGCGTCCTTCTTGTGCTCCGTGCTGCTGACTGATGAATACTCTTCTTGTGAGGTGGACTTCTGCTGCTTCGGGAATCAAGTTACACCGATCTCGCTCTTGACTTGTACTGAATTCTGCATTTGATCCATGTTGAATCCATAACTTCTATAGTATGAGATCATATAGTCGCTGAACTTGCTGAACCTTTTGGGGGTAATCTGCTCTCTCTACGAATCCCAGCCGAGCCAATCAATGGAATACCCGGAGGTTGGGTTCCCACACAGCGCGGGGCGGTATCGACCCGGGGGGAGTCCGTTTTCGTCCCCGGGTTGTCGAAGTTCTAGAGATATGGGAATATTTCTGAACCGAGAAAGGGAGCCTTTCCTCCCCGGGTGGCGCTGGCTCTATATACGAGCCCCAGACAATCAGCGATCGGCCGGTGAGGTTGAGGTTTGCACACCGTGCGGGGCGGTATCAACCGGGGGGATCTCCGTTTGTGTCCCCGGGATGTCGATGTGTGGAAGGATTGTTACCCGGGGAGGGAAGCCTATCCTCCCCGGGTGACGCTGGCGCTACGAGCCCAAACCAATCAACGATCAGCCATTACAAGCGCAAAAATCAGCGCGCTTCGCGCGCCTTATTTTTTCTTATTGGGCTGCACCAAGCGAAGGTCATAGTTGGTATCCACCGAAACAGATGTTGCATTCATTCGTCATAATATGGTATCGGGGGGTCGCCGCTTTGGTCCCAGACTCGTTGGAGCAGTCGAGGATGAGTGAAAGGCGTGCTGTGCCTGTCTACGCTGCTGCTGTTTGGGTCGTTCGCCTGTCAACTGGGAACGGGTGTGGTGTTGGTGTGTTTTTTTTAGTTGCTTCCTACTTGCGCTCCTTGCTGCTGACTGCTATCAAGTTAAACCGATCTCGCTCTCGATTTGCACTGAATTCTGCATTTGATCCACGTTGAATCCATAACTTATTTACAGTAGTGGGGCCTATATAGTGCGACCTCGTGCCAAGACATTTTGACCGCCTTATACGCTAATAAGGCCGGTACCGCCCTATTGAGGTGTTGAAATCCCCTGAATAAGGCGAGTACCGCCCTATTCAGGGAATACTACGTTTTAGTATACAGTAGTACAGTATGCTACTGACCCGACATATGATACAGAGTGCTGCACAGAGGGGGAGACTCGTGCTCAGAGAAGACAGTACAATATTTCAGCGGTAGCACTACAAGGTACTCAACTCAGTGAACACGTGTGATGTAAAACGCACACAATACCACAGCAGAGCAGACAGATGAACACACATTTTTTTAAGCTACGGAGTACCAGGTATTACTATTATATTATTAGAGCTGCATGCGACAGAGTCTGCTCAAGATGCACGCCTCTCTGCTTCCGAACTGAGAGAATTCTTCACACAGCCACGCCCACATCGAGAGCAAAACCGCGAGATATACTACATTATCGTACTGCTAACTGGAGCACTACTCTGCTGTACTACCCCCCTCCCCACAAAACTCCCTCATGTCTGCCTGTCGCACTGCCTTAGAGGCATGCGCTTTGATGAACGACATCCTGGCCTTCTGTAAATAGAAGGCGGTATCGACATTGTCGCACGCCCCCGCCGCGCTCTACAAGAAATTAAAGTGCGGCGAAAGCTCAGCGTAAGGCGGGGGGGCACCAACCCCGTGCATGTGCTCTTTCTTGCAGCAGCGGCAGCAGGGGTGTGATATTTCTCTCAGAGGGAGCAGCAGCAGAGCGAGTTTTTGTACTGACGTGGAGGCAGGAATGGGCCTTGAATAAGGTGTATGACGCCTTATATAAGGCCCAGGGGCTATATACGGCGATAGACGCCTTAATAAGAGTTCCAGCCGTGCCAGCCGATTTTGACCGCCTTATCTCGAGTGGTCGCCTTATTCATGTCGCCTTATATAGGCC
>JBBMKB010071599.1:0-14029 GCA_037833945.1 Alaria marginata | reverse complement strand
CACCGTGGGGTTGCCGGGACGCCGTTCCTCGCCAGCACCTCCACGAACTGGTTCACCGCGTCCGCCATGGACGGCCCACCCTTGTACCCTGCGGTCGGGTTAAGCGGGATAATGTTCACGTGGCACATGCCCTTCAGCGGCCGCAGCAGCCTCCCTAGCTCCGAAGCGACCTGGTCGTGGTCGTGCCGCGCCACACGATGCGGGAACCGGACACAAGGGCGGGCAGCGGCGGCGGCGGTCAGGTGGCGGTCAGGCCCACGGCGGCCAGGAAGTAACGAGAGAGACCGGACAAGGAAGATCGCGCGCGTGTGAGGACATGACAACGCCATGCGCT
Source organism: Alaria marginata (assembly GCA_037833945.1). NCBI lineage: Eukaryota > Phaeophyceae > Laminariales > Alariaceae > Alaria > Alaria marginata. The sequence goes on along the minus strand of JBBMKB010071599.1, from coordinate 13,695 downwards.
TCGCACTTCGTCGTGTTGTGACCTCCCTCACAAGAGAGAATTTACCGACGACGCGTGCGAAACAAACCACAACATAACTTTTTTAATTCCGGGTTTCCCGGGGGGCTGCTGTGTCGCGGTGTCAGCATACGCTGTGTCGGTGTCAGCATACTCTAGCCGGTTTCGTTACTAAAATCCCGCCACGCACTTTTCGTCGCACTACTAGAAAGCGGTGCGTAGCGCAGCATCTGCCCTGGTAGTTAACAACGACTACCAGGTATATGTAAACGACTAAACAACGGTGCGGCACCACACCGTAGAGGTGTGAAGCAAAGGCTCCTGCTGCTGCTGCTGGGCTACTGCTGAGCTGCTGCTGCTGCTGCTGCTGGGCTACTGCTGCTGCGCTACTGCTGAGCTACTGCTACTGCTGCTACAGCTGCTGCAGCTGTAGCTCCTGCTGCTGCCGCCGCAAGTATTCCCCCACCCAAAAAACAAAATCACGGCGCACCTCCGTGCTGTCGTTCTCCCCCTGAATCAGCGCCCACTCAAACGTCATCCGCCTCCCCGACGCGTCGACGTACTCGCGGCACGCATCCATCAGCTCCGACAAAGGGAACCGCCGGTTCACCGGCAGAAGCGCGCTGCGCTCGCGGTCGTTAGCGGCGTGAAGACTAACGGCAAGCTTCACCTGTGATGCAAGCAGTAAGTAACCAGGGAACAGAAAAAAAAACGAAAATGTTTCGGGGTTGGAATGAAAACCAACCAACGACGATCGCGCAGAAGGCGGCAGCTGTGGCGGAAAAACAACTAAAATATTTCGGGATTGGAATGAAAATCAAACGACGACGATAGCGGTAGAAGCCGCAGGGGCGATGGAGGCGGAGGCGACGGTGACGGCGGCGGCGGCGGCGGCGGCGGTCCAAAAGTCGGAGCACTACTTGCGTCCGACTTCTTCGTGTGGTGATTTCCGCAACAAGCTGCAGCGGACGCCCGTCACAAAATATGATACAACAGATGCATGAATACCCCCGCGCGCGCACGCACGCGAACTCTCAGTTGCGGCTGACGGTGACCAGCTGCTTCTCGTGGGACGGTACGCCGACATGCTATTCAGGGTTGGTGAGAGGCAGGCGCAACCCCCAGGCCAGGCTACACATATCGACGACAAGTCGCACGGACGCACCCAACCAGGTACTCGTACGAGTGCCACACCGAAGACATGCGTTGGTTGAAAAATCGGAGAACCGCAAAGGATGAATCTCGGTCGGCAGTCGGTCGTAAAACCCGGCTTGAGTCGGCTCGAAACGGGTCCCTGTTTCAGGCGCGGTGTAAATTAAAAACTCGCATTACCACGCCAGTGTCACACCAGAGCCAACATGGCGACATGCCAGGCGAACAAGCGGCGGTGGCAGCGCGAGCGCGTACCTGAATGTCCTCCTGAGAGAGGCGGAGGATGCGGGGGACCAGCCCCACCGTGCTGATAGTGATGTGTCGCGCACCGATACCGAGCTCGGTGTTGATTCTCCGCACGGCCTCCATGACGTTCTTGTAGTTGGCCAGGGGCTCACCCATGCCCATAAAAACCTGCTCGAAAGGGCAGCAGCGCGGAGGAAAACGCACTATATAACCCTTTCACTTAAAGTACTGCAACTTTTATCCCCACACTAAATCCAAGTAGTTTGTACCCAAAAAACGTGGGGTGCAGTTACAAAGGGTAACCCTTACAGGCCTCAAAAACGCAAAGAAGGCAAGACCAAAATACGGCCAAGGCGCCACCAAGGCGACACCGAGGCGCCACGGCGACGACACCAAGGCGCCACCCAGACGGCAAGAAGGCGACCTCTAGGCGACAGACGAGGAGGCGCCACCAATAAAACCGACATGAACCAAAACCACTCGCTGTCTTACCACGTTAGACAGGCGGTCCCCCTTCGCGTTCAGCTCCTGCGAAAAGTGGTACGCCTGCTCGAAAATCTCGGCGGAGCTCAACTGGCGCTTGAACCCCATCTGCTCAAAACGACCGCGTGCACGCGCGCCAGAGCGTAGGAACGGGATGGAGGGGGGGGGGGCAGGGCGTCGGAACGATATTAGGATGTGGGAAAGGGCTGCATATGTAACCGCAAAAACACCGACAGGGAAAGTGGATCTACAAACCATGCAGCTCACAGAGCTGAGTACCGATTACGCGCGCCAGAGCGTAGGAACGGGATGAGGGCGTCAGAACGATAGTAGGACGTGGGAAAGGGCTATATATGTACCCCCAAAATTACCGACCTCTACCGTTCACGGGGAGAGTAGACCTTAAAAGCATGCAGCTCACAGCGCTGGGTATAGACTACAGTGGGGGTCTCCCTATAGCGCCGGTTGAATAGTGCCTATTGCCGGTATAGTGCCGATGGAATCACTTGGCACGACTGGAACCCACTTATACTAGCACCAGTATCGGTAGTATACCTAAAAGCGTCGGTAGTATTAGCTGGCACGCACCGGCACTATAGAGAGACCACCCACTGTACTATTACTCAATAGGTCAATCGCTCAAACAGACAGCTGATGTACTTTGGAACAATTCAAAAAAAAAAGCCAAACCCTCGAAACAGGTCAAAAAGCAAAAAAAAAAACATGTCACCTGCCCAGTGGCGCAAAATACGCAGCCCATGGCGCACCCGGCCTGCGATGATATACAGGCCGTCCTGCGACCGTCGGAGTAAGGCATGAGCACCGACTCGATCAGCTGGCCGTCCGAGAGCCGGTAGGCGAGCTTCTTGGTCCCGTCCTTGCTCGTTTGCTTCGCTGCTATCTGTCAAATCGGTCGGTTTACGGGGGGGGGTGATTTCGAGCGAAGCGAGATTCTAATTTCCGACGGCGCCAAATAAATAGGGGCTCTTTTCCAGCCCCGCGTGTGCCCGGTTTTCTATTATGTTCCGTGTCCCACCCGACGACGACTGGAATCTCCCAAAAAATATTAATTCTTCAAAAATCATGAATAACCAACATACTTTTTTGAGATTCAACCATTGTTGGGACGCACACTCACCAACGCCGAATGACAGCAAAGCAATGTGGGTTGGGTTGGGTTGGTCGCATTGACGACAGTTACAAATATCCACCAGCGCGAGTTCCTATTACGGGGGACCATAGTAAATAGGACCTATGGTAAACACAAAAACCTATATATTCTCCTGTTTTTGCTAACAATATTTAGCCCTATTTACTATGGTCCTCCGTAATAGCGGGAGCTACAGTATCTTAAAATCGGTGTCAGAACTGCAACACAAGGACTCGTACGACACGGGGAGCCGCTAATAAATGCAGCGCGGCGCTGCACCCGCGTTCGTGCAGCGCAAAACCTGGTCAATTGCATTCTTGCTCGTCGGCCCCGACCCAAGCCAATCCCAACCATACGCCTAACTAACCCTATCCCTAGCGGAAACCCTTGGGGGGGTTCGAGATCGACAGGGGTGGTCGCCGGTTCCGCTACGTGGTTCGATGGCGTTAAAAAAAAAATGACCGAGCGAACGGTCAGCATCGACCGATCCGGCCATCGCGCTGCACGAATGCGGGTGCAGCACCGCCCTGCAAATACGGGCTCCATCCGACACGGGCGCAAGATGATCCTACTTGTACTCTGCTGCTGCGCGCTTACTCTATTATTACGGTGGACCATAGTAAATAGGACCTACGGTACACACAAAAACCTATATTTACCTATTTTTACTAACAGTATTTGGTCCTATTTACTATGATCCCTCGTATTAGTAGACGGTTGAGATAGAATAAACTTTCTAGGTATGTATAAATGGCGTCAGCTATGGGTCCCACAGGGTTAATGGGTTAGAAGCGTACCTCGAGGACACCAACGGTTGCCACCTTGCTAAGCTTAGCCCTCAGCGCTTTCGGGATGTTGTTCATATCGTCGAAGGTAGCCGCCCCCCCTTCGTACATCCACTTCAGCACCTGTCTCGAGGCGTCGGCGGAAAAGAGGTGAAAAATAAAATAAAAGAGCAAAGCGACACAAAAAAAGAGGGCAAGCGGTAAGAGAAAAAGAGAACATGCGGCAAAATAAAAGAGAGCCAAAAGCGTCAGGAGAACAGAGAGGCAGCCAGGAAAAAGAGGCAAGCGGCAAGAGAAAAACGAGGCAATCCGTAAGGAGCGTCGTTCGTTGTCTGTCACGCCCTCTATACGAGCAGCGGTGCCAAAGAACGCACCGAGCACTGAATAAAACAGGAAACCCTTTTTCAACCCTTGAAACCATCCTAGTCTAATGCCAAAAAGGTTAGCTAGCGCCACCCTATCCGAGTTCATCCACCCTTAGTGGAGACCAAAAGCGGTCGCGCCGTGGGGGGGGGTCAAGGGTTTCGACGAGAGGACTTGGATTATTGCCTGCTATACCACGCTGTACGCAGCGCGATAGTGGCGTGCGGAGCGATGGGTGCGGCGGTACAGCTGCTTGGTTTTACACGCGACGATGCACCGACGAGCTTGCGACGGTATCACTAACACTTCCAGTGTTCGAGAGGTCGACATGTGAAATAAATGTCCATTCATCCACGAATATCATCGTATGCCCACACTCGCCATTCGACATCTGCGACCAATACTGAAATGTTGTACTACTTTCTTACCAGGGCATGGCACCAGGCATCCGGGTATACCATTTTCGGGTACACATACCTTCGGGTACCATATGTACATTTTCGCCGGGGCATGATACCGAGCACCAGGGTGTACCTTTTTCGGGCACATAGGTTGCCAGGCATGTAATACTATGTAGAAATGTCTTTTCAGGTACATATGTACGTCTTTTCAGGTACATATTGTCATATTTTCAATTGTTTTAGGCCCTTGTCTCACCTGCTTGGCGCGATATTTCGGCTCCCCCATCCCCTTCAAGAAGTCCTCGACCTCTCCGTCGTCCATCTCGAGCAAGTTGACCTATCAATACAGCAGAAAATAAACAGCACGTGCAAGAGTGTAGCAGCAGTACAAGCAATAGGGCGGTAAGTGGGCTGTCCATAGAGTCATCCCACGGTAGGGGTTGCACTTTTTGGGGTCTAACGTTCCTGACCGGTTGGGCTCCTGAAGTGAGGAACTACCGGTTGGTATTATCATTTTACGAGTTCATTTTTTTTAGGAATAGCGACAAGAAGTGTTGATTGGGTTGCGCGAACGAAAATCTTGGAAGCCACGTTTCGGGTAAGATATTGAGCTCGTCATGTCAGGATTTCATAAACATATTGCTGAGCCCTACCGTGGGATGACTCCATAAGCCGCCGACTAGTTGTTACCTGGCTATCAGTAGGTATTCCGGTTAGCCCCTTGTTCCTTCCTTGCGGTATTTGCGGAGTTCTGCGTTTTTGTATCTGACTAGTGCGCTTGTCGCTCGTAATGAGTTTTGTATCGAGAAAGACTAAGTCAGGTCGAAGGCATAACCGCCACCCAGCTACTAACTAGCCGTCAAGTCCTTCTAACCCACAGCCGAAACAACCAAAAAGCGTACTGTATGTTAACGCACGGCATGGTCTGTGGCTCGAAGCAGAAGCAGTAGATGCGCATGCACTGCATACTAAAGACGTGCGGGTTCGGGTGGTTCGTTCGGACGTGAGAAACTTGCAAATAACTCGAGCGTCATGTGAATGAAGTCATAAACAGCAGTGTGTTTCTCTTGTGGCGGTATAATAAGTTTTTGTTACACTTCATCGGCAGTAGTTTCTGCCAGTCGGTTATCAACCAGCTCCCTGTACCCAGCCGTATGCTCCAGTACCCGTCGTGTCCTTGTTACTCTCCTTAACGCAAGTTCAATCTCACACGTACTTGCTCTATCACATACGTAGATGTCCCTGAACCAACACGCCTTCCATATATTAAGATTCAAAAACCGTTCCACAAACTCCAGATTTCCTATAATACGTCCAATCTTCCGCACTTAACCCTGTTGGGACCCAGGTACGAGTAGAGCGACCCAGCAAACGATAAATGAGGTCTTATCACCCGTCCAGGGAGAGCGTGCAGCAGTGCAAGTACCGGCATGCTACGCCCGTGTCTTGCATCCCCTACGCTGCAGGTCGGACGCATCTCCCACCCCAGCATCCCGGGCTGCTTCGTTTGGTCGATGCTGTCTGCAATCGTCATAGATATCCACACGTCTGACAGATCATCTATAAACTATCTCCACTTGTATGATCTAGATCTTTCAGGAAGATCTGTGTGGTCTAGCTCAAGTTCCCGGGTGGGAGCCGTACGATCTGCATGATCTAGCACGTGCGTTCGGGTTTGGGTCTGTGCTCCACATGTACAGATCCTGCACAACATCCCATAACGGCAGCTATAGGATCTATACTACTACAGATGATCTAGATGATCTAGATGATCTAATAATATTAATAGATCGTGATCTGTGCAAGGTGTGTACATTTCCGACACGTTTCCCCTTCCCCTCTGAAGTTCCACAGGAAAGTATACTGGTACCAGGTCGTACCATGCTGTACAGCTATTTCATTTTGCGGGGAGTTATATACGACGAGAGGGCACACTGCCGAAACGAGCGAGCTTGTACAGTGACATGTACTTTCCACACGCGAGATCATGCGATCACGCATACGATGATCATGTTATCAAAACGAGTATCGCTGTCGTGTTATCATGCTATCATGCATACAGGCAGCACCCATATTATAACCCAAACCGATGGACTTTCCGCCAGCGAGATCATGTAATCACGCATACGAATACGATCATGCTATTAATGTTATACGATTGTCAATATCGATTTACTATGCTATCATATTTTACATACAGGCAGTACCGATATTAACCCAAACCGATGCACTTTCCGCAAGCGAGATCATGCGATCACACATACGGTCATGCTGCTAATACGATTATCGCTGTCATGTGATCATGCTATCATATCATGTAACACAGGCAGCACCCAAAACCCAAACCGACGTATCGTGTGAGCGTTCCAGGCACGGCCGCTATGATACGACATTGCCACAAATAAGGTCGGTGTACAGTAGGTCCAAGGGTGGATGAACACCGCCATAAGTATTCGCGAATGAGCGCATCTACTGCTGTACAAAAGCTGCGGCTGCTTCACGACAGCTGCGGCTGATACACGATAGCTGCAGCTCTGCTGCTGTGGTAACGGTTACTCGTAGCCAGTGGCTAGAAGCATGCTAGGCTGGAGGCTAGTAGCCTAGGCTAGCCATTGGGTAGGCATACCCTATATAGACCCAGGAATACCGTGGCGTTCAAATGTTCAAATGTTCACGTACCACTTGTACGAATATGGCCAGAGAACCTCGCTCAATCTTGCGCTCATGACAGCAGATGACACATGATCACGGCTGGAATAAGGACAACGGACACCAACACCGGCACTCCTTCTTTCACACATGACACCACCCACTAACCTTGAAGGGCGCAGCGCCATCCTCCCCCTCTCCCCCTTCCCCCTCCTCCGCTTCCAACTCTCCTGCATCCCCTCGTAACGCTGTCTCGGTCCCTCCTCCAGTGCTATGCGCTTGTGCTTCGAGAGAGCTGATGTAGTCAGCGTCGACCGTCGCAGAGCTCGAGCCAACAGCGGCCGCGTCCGCCGAGTATAGACGTAGCGACCTCTCGAGGGATCTCCTGTTAGGCGCAAACCACTTCTCCAGCGAAGCGCTTTTGCCTCTCGAGACCGGATGGGAAGCTTCCCGGTGGATGCTGTAGAGGCCGTGCCGGCGACCAACCTCAGGCTTCGTTGCGAGTGGTGATGATGATGGTGCGTGCTGACTGCTGCTGTGAGCGGCGCGTCTCGCGGTAGTTGACGTGGAGATGGCGGTGGACCCTACGAAGCCTGGTCTACGTCTGACGAGGCGTGCCCTTGAGAGCGCAGCAACGCGCGGAGAAGTCGCGGTGGCGGCGGCGGCCCTGGCTAGAGTTGCCGACATATCGACAGCGGTAGAGGACTCGTATCTTGCGAGGGGCGAGGAGGAGGAGGAGGGGGTGGCTGATAGCACGGTTGCTAGCCGCAGCGCCCGAGAGAGGCTTCGCATTGCCGCACACTGACTGCTACCTGATGAGAGCAGTACGCAAGACAGTTGTCCTGTCCTTTTCCCTTGCTTTCGAGCGAATGGCCTACGCCTCAGTTGTCGGAGTGTGGCGCAAGATATACACTTCCTCCTTGGAAGGTCTCGGGCCTTCGGCGCTGTCGAGGAAGGTCGTCGTAGCTGAAGGTTGTGACCACGCCACAACAACACAGCAAACGAGAAAGGGGTTTCCATGTTTCGGAAAAAATGTTTTTAGCGGGGTCGCCCGATTTCGGTTTCACAGGAAGATTTAGCCCTTTTTTTGCCTTCCGGCTTCGGCTACTTCCGCTTTCAACGTACACCACGCCGGTATACTGATAATACGGTACACCGACACGGTACGCACTACTGCTGTCGTCGTATAAAGGGATGCAAGAATCCCACCCTACGGAAAGCAGACAACGGTCAAGATCGCACGGACAGTTCTCGGTCCTAAAACTCTTTTTTCTACTGGAAACATAATCCAACACTAATTCCAAGTCATTTGTCCCCTAAAACGTGGGTGGGTGCAGTTAGGGCCAAGCGATCCCGAGCTTGCATGATTCCGAATCCTCGATGGCATGGGGTCCGCCGTGAGCGCGCCCATCAAGCGGCAGGCGAAGGCGCTCGGGGGAAGGCGCTACATGGGAGGCATGAAGCCGGAGAAGTACTTCGAGGTGGTCGTGAAGAAGGAGCACGGCGAGGTGTTGGACATTTTGGGCTTCTCTGAAGAGGAGGCTTTCGAAATTGTCGTCCAGGTGTGGTGTTTCTCCTGTCTGGTGGTGTGCGCTGTGGTATGAGTTGTACGGCTTTTTCAGTACGGTAGATGTCCTCTCGCGCGCTGTCTCTTACAGCCGGAAATTGGTACGTAAGTAAGTGTTTACCCCCCGTGCACAGCCAATATAAAATAACACGTTTACTTTTAAAATGTAATGTTGCTGTCATGTAGCATGATGACGATGATTCTAGCGGTAAAGCCCGAAATGATATCGTGTGTCGTCGTGGGTTGCCCGACAAAAATCGTCGTGGGCTGCCCGACCAACCTTCGCACCAAGAATGGCTCTCTTACGACAAGTACAACGTATGGTTCGTTTGGCCGTATACCGGTATGCTCATGCGCGTAGACGATGGTAGAGACTTGTCATCACACAGATGGTTTCAAATATAGAGTAAAAAATGCACTCCTTCATACGCCGTCGAAGAGGCTTGCTTTCGATGGTAAACCACATATCATATATACGTACATGGTGTTTCGTGGAACAAAGTGCCGATACCGTAGCTTTCGAACTCGTGATATCGAGCGCACACTCAAACCACTCATGCATGCACAAACCTCTGTTTTCACATCTCGCCGGCTATATATAGCGGCTGTAGGCACAGAACACGTTTCACGTTCGTTCTCGCTTGATTCCGGGTGCCGTCTGGTTTTGGGGCAATACTGTCGCACCAACCGCGCAACAAGAATCTGGACATTGATTTCTCGCGAGTGTCCATAGTGAAGCTATTAACACTGAATTCTGCTCCCTCGATCGGTCGCATCCACTCGCGTTGCCAGTTCATCGCTATCGACGACGACAATTCTGGCGAGGTGAGCCGTCAATAGATAATTTGCTGTACTATAGTCTATACTGGTATCTCCTAAACGAAGCTGCTGTGTTTTCGTTGGCTGGCGTAAACGCCAATGACCCGCGTGCTACGATAGAGGTATACTATTAGTAGTATAATAGTACTGTTTGGCAAACAAAAAAACTGAATGACGGGGCTCCTTAACCCAAAATCGTCGGAATGTCATTATTTTTTCTCAATTTGATTACTTGTTGTATGCCTAGGCCATGGGTTTGTTCATCGGGTTGCCCTTTCAGTTTACTCAAAAATCACTTACTATTAGTATAGAGGTGAGGAGCCTCAGAAGGACCCTCAGAAGGCAAATACTAATGGTGTTATTATACTGATGGAAGTAGCAGGTGTCAAATGTAAAGACTTTCAGAGACCGTACAGCGCTGCAGTGTAAGGAGTTATATCCAGTAGGGGTCCCCCCAGTAAGGCGGTCTGAGTAAGGCGGCATCCCGATGTAAGGCGGTCAAAATCGCTTGGCGCGACTAGGGGATTGCACTCATAACCTGGAATGAATACGACGGCTTCCCCCAATAAGGCGGTCGTATTCTCTGGCACACCACCGCTTTACTGGGGGCCCCCTCTACTGTAGGCTATTTCGGGGGACCCTAGTAAATAGGACCTAATATTGTAAGTAAAAATAGGGAAATATATAGGTTTTTGTGTGTACCGTAGGTCCTATTTACTATGTTCCCCCGTAAACTAGTAGTGGGTAGTGACCGCTATATAACCAACAAACCATATACTTTCGGGTGCGATGAACTACTTTCTCCTCAGTTATTCAAATCGTTTCGGTCAGTTGGTTTTAGTGCTATGATATGATATGATCGTCTGACACAGGCTACGATAGAGGTGCATCAACCATTGTTTCTTTCTGGGGATCCTGACGTTAGGGCGCCCTGAACCTCACCCACCAACTGATTTTTGATGTTTGATTAAACTCAAAGTGCAACCCGATGAACAAACCCATGTGGTCTGGGTGTACAAAATATATCGGACTGAAAAATATGGAGTTTCCGACGATTTTGGGTTAAGGAGCCCCGTCATTCAGAAATAAAAAAGCCAAAAAGTGCTACCTCTATTGTTGAACCCGTCGTCTATTCACCATCAGATGTTATGGCATTTGCCCTGGGAAGTCTGTAAAGGCCCAGGATTACAGTAGGCATCTCTCCACCCACATCGCAGCTATCTCCAGTGGGCGTCGCAAGCAGACAAAGTCATCGTTCGTGTGTGTTTCGAAACTTTTAATAAAGCAGGTTTCGGTGGGCGAGTTTCACGGGCACTTGAACGCCATGCCGACGAAGTTCAGCGAGAGGGTTTTCGCGATTCTCGACCAGGACATGAGCGGTTTGTTAAACTTGAGGGAGTTTATCGTGGGCATCTGGAACTACTGCACCTACGACACCACGCTGGTGTCTAAGGTGCGCTCTCTCGCTGCCGTTGCCGTTGCTGCACAGACAGGTGTTAGTTGTGTTTTATTTATGTGTGTATAAAGCGGAACGATGGTGTTGTTGTCGTTGCCGTTGTCGTTGTTGTCTGTCGGAGGTAGTGTATACGTGTACACAGAAAAAGACACCTCGGCTGCGAAATCGAGGATTTCGTCGAGACTCGCCTTTGCAAAGCTGCGTGTGACACATCGATCGCGCGTTGTGGTTGTGGTGTATGCAATTACCTTTTTCAAATAAGCCAGCTACGCTTTTGTTTTTGCTCATCCCATCTGTTATCTTCGCACTTCATATGTCTCCTTCTCCCTCACTAGACGTATGTATAACTCAGATCCGGGGTCACTAAGCAGGCTCTTCTCTCCCCTCCCCACTTCGGTACGCGCCTTCATTTTTATTGCGAGAATAATTTAGCACGTTCTTCCCTCGTCGACTCGCGTCGAATATTGCTAACCCGCGCTATAATGCGCTCTCGGCAGTTGGTGTCTCTAGAATAAAATCTCCATACCGAGATTTGAACCCCTGACTCCAACCTTAGAATGATACCAGTATAGTATTCGAGGTTAACCACTAGACCACAGGGGCGACCGTGCGACCGAGTAATTGTTAATATTTGACTCATACTCAATTTGAAAGCTTCGTGCGATTCTCCAATCGCGCGTTGTTGATGTTGTGTTTTATACGACAGTATCATAGTCTACAAATGCACCCCCTGTAAGTATGATCGAGTGGCTATTGACAGCTGATTGATACCCACTCGAGTCCCCGTTTTTTTTATACTGTTGTGCTACGTACTGCAAACAGCTGCTGTTCGACCGTCATAATAAGTTGATACTCACTCGTATATTATCCCCGCTTTTTTTCTAATGACGCCAATGTATAATACTCTGTGATAATCCAAACAGCTGTTGTTCGACATCTTCGACGTGGATAGGCGAGGGAAGGTCACCATGGCGGAGCTGAACGCGATGCTTCGAATGCTATACGGCTCGCCGGAAGCCGACCCCGAGCTGTTGAAACTTTTAGCAGTTAACGGCGAAGGCGATGAGGATGCCCTTGCTTTCGACGAGTTCGCTCAGGTTGGTCGGTTTGCGCTATTAATAGTAGCCCAGATCTGCCCTACTGTTGTACTGTTGATGTTCCCTTTCCCGGCCGAAGCGCGAGTTGCACCGCAGTACAGTGTCATACGAAATGGCTATGGTTGAGTTTGGCAATACTAGATTTTCCTGCATGGCCATGAGACACAAAGGATCTCGCCACTGTTATGGTATTGCCCTGGGAGCCTCTTAAAAGGCTCCAGGATACAAGATATTCCGTCACCGGGATATAAAAGGGTTTCTACATGCCTTGCAGGCATACGCCTTTCATGTTAGAGAAGGACTGCTTTCGTTAGCATATTTTTCCAGTCTGGCTCCTGGCGTTCTTTAGACGCGACGAATAAGAAGATAACAATATCTAACGAGCACAAGTGAGTGGCACCTTGGAACCGTCAAGTAGAGAGACCTGCAGGGACCCGTGTCTGTACCACGGGGCCTGATCTTATTAAAATTGGCGTCGTCGGCAGGACGACCACCCCCCCCCGTCCATCCCATATATCGTTTCTAAAAAAACATAAAATCACGCCAATAATGTTACGGTATTTCTCTTGAGGGCCGGTAAAAACCCTAGGAACATGATACGGGAACGGATTACGTATTACTTGGGAGGCCTTGTTTCATAGAAAAACCGGGGATAGGTGACAAACAAGGGTATCACTCAACACTACACAGCTTGTTGTCAAAAAAAGTTGGCCGTAACTTTTGCCCAAAATAAATCCATACCCGCGGTGGTCCGCTACATACACCTGTAAAATGGTATTGCCCTGGGAGCCTCTTAAAAGGCTCCAGGATACAAGATATTCCGTGAGCCGGAATATAAAGGGTTTCTACATGCCTTGGAGGCATGCGCGTTTCATGCTTAAGAGAGGGACTGCTTTGTAGCCCTCTCTTCAATCCTATAAGACACCCCTCCGTGGTGGCGTGACATACCTTTCCTTAAAAACAAAGGTCGTGAGGGATAACTATGAGGTGGCGCAGCCGGCGTTCGAGCTGCAGAAAGCCCTCCGTCGAAAAGTGCTCGGCGTCAAGCACTGGGAGAAGATGACTCGCAAACGGACAAAAATGTTCGCCAACTACGACCAGGTGAGAGGGGGAGGGGGGAGGGGGTGGGAGACGATTTTTTATTTTTTTATTTAGTTTATTTTTTCTTTCTCTAACTTTTTTCTTGTCTGCCTTGGGATTTTCTCCATATTTGTGGGGACTTTTGTGGTGTGGTTGACGCTGAAGCTTGCTGTGATGCACATTGTGGGATGGTACACAAATTAATAATACTTACAGTAGGTGGGAAACGAAGCAACAGGACGAGCTAAATTTTGTTTTGCCTGGCATTATCTAATATTTTAATTTGTGAATCCCCCCCGGCAAGATGGGTAAAAATATGACTTAACCCTTTTGCCTGTAAAAAACGAAACACTAAGTTCAGGTACTTATTCTCCGGCGGCCGGGCAAAACAAAGCGATTAAAAAAGTTACGACGATACACCAACACCAACCCCCACCCCCACCCCCACCC
>JBBMKB010071588.1:0-14034 GCA_037833945.1 Alaria marginata | reverse complement strand
TTTGGAGAGAGTTGCAGGCAATGATCCGATTGAGGAGCCCTCACACGGTTCATCTCTACGGAGCGATCACTTCCCGTCAGGACCGCCTTGTCCTCGTCATGGAGCTTCTACCGGGCGGGGACTTGCGCGGATTGTTGAAGGACGCCACAGAGCCACTGCTGAAAGAACATGCTCGCCGCATAATCAGGGACATATGCGCGGGAATGACGTTTTTGCATAAGAAGGAGACGGTCCACGGGGATCTCAAGTCGCCTAACGTCTTGTTCGACGGAACTGGCAGAGCAAAGGTGAAAGCACAAACTTCGCAATTGACTCATTATTGTATGTTACGTTTCGAATGGCGACTCCAGTAACGCCTCATATTGTTTTTAACCAAAGAAGGGGAATCCAACACCAAGATAGGTATTGAATGCCCCGGGTTTCATACCTCGTTAGGCACCCCGCTGCACATATTTGTATATAGCGTACATTCATAGTTCGAAATGCGCAACCATGAACAACTTCCCCTTTTGCCGACGTTCAGATCGAGGATTTCGGAACCTCAAAATGGCAGCAGCTCACTGACTCTACGGGGCTAGCAAGCTACACGACCAGAGCGAACCATACCACGCACATGAGCTTGGCATGGGCTGCTCCAGAGGTGAAAAGTCTACATGATCAGCAACCGTAAATCAAATGGCTTGGTCGTTTTTTAGGAAGAGACTTAAGCTTCGAGAGTGTCTCCCGTTGCACTGTGTTGGTCACATACTTCGAAGTATCGTCGCATCAGGGTATGATACCTGATCAACTGCCTGTCATCTTGTGCGCAGCCGCATTGAATTCAACGGCAGTAACCGAGATCGCTTAACGTGTGCGTCCATTGCAGATCCCATATGTTTTCGTCGAGTTTGTAATTGTTGTGTGAGCATTGTCGGCTCGAGGCATCCTATCGGCGATCGTCTTGCCTCTGTGCTGGACTGGCTGCAGGCCCTCTGTTTCACGGCGGAACCAAACGTCATTGTTGTTGTTGGCCTCTATCCTATCTTGTCTAAACTGTGCTTTGAACTCTTCGTTTTTTCTTACCGCTCTTGCCTATTGTCGATTTTACGCCTTCTTTCGTTAAGGTCCTTAACGCCAAGGGTAGTTCTTACGCGAGCGACGTGTACAGCTTTGGAGTGGTGGTCTGGGAAGTGTTTTCCAGAAAGCTGCCGTGGGCGGAGGAAGAGTGTCCTAGAGACATCTACGTACGCGTCGTCTTCAAAGAAGACCGCCCGGAATTCCCTGTGGACTCTCCTGCAGACATGTCACGAGTCATGAGCGCCTGCTGGGCTGGAGAACCAAAGGAGCGCCCAACGTTCAACGACGTCCTGATATGGCAAAGCTGGGAATAATTGCAACTTGTCCCAAACAATCATTCGCGGAACAGGCGTTCGTTAGGGTTGTCGACGCTCTGTGACCTTAATATTTGAATTTCACCAGATACAGTTTGTAAACCTAACCATACGCGTACGCCGTGACGCCCGTCAGCAAATTTTAACCAGGATCGGTTTCGAAATGCCCTGCGAAGCACCGGTTCTGTTGACTGCCAGCGTACCCGTGGCGACTTCAAAATATTGTCAAGTTAGCTATCGCAGTTTATACCTCGGTGCCCCTGGCGAAACAGCGGGAGCTACCGTCATATTGCGAGAGCGGGGGGCGTCGAAACTCCGCCTTCCGGGAAAGAGTGGCTTGATACTCATGTTGGAAGGCGGCGCTTGCTGTAGTAGAGCTTTTCCAACAGTTTATATGAGGTTTCGTCTGGGGCGATATTTTGTTATCCCCTGGTTTTCGATACTAGTTCCGATTATATGGTTGTTTTTTATCGATGGAATCTCTCTTCATCTCCTCTTGAATATTTGTTTGGTGCCCCGGACATTTTGCGATACGTGTACGTATATCAGGCATTAGGTAGGTGAAGTAGACCTTTGATATAGCAGTGCGTGCAGAAGATACGCACGTACAGCAGCAACAGTAAGTGCACTACGAGATGCGGTAGGTACGTGCGTGCCGCGGTTGGTACAACATCAGGCGTAGTATCTGTAGTGCACTACGAGATGCGGTCGGTACGTGCGTGTCGCAGTAGGTACAACACCACGCGTGGTATCTGTACTTTTAATCGTGGATGTACAGCCGTTGTAAAATGCTGTTAGTGCGGAATACTTAAGCGTACTTCACAGTAGGTACCTTTGCCCCCGTGTAGGGTGGATTTCGCTGGGTTGGTGAAGGGGTGGGTCAATACGTGTGGCTGGGCTGTTGGGTTCATGAATTGGATTAGGGTTGGTTCGCGGGTTGGCTGTTACGTGATGGGTTGGTCGATGGGTGGGTAAACGGACCCGTAGAGGGCCAGCCGTGCTACGCACAAGCCTTGGCCAACCTGATACCGCTGGTGTACCAACCGTCGTACTACAACAGCCTATGCATATTCCTGTTGTAGGGAGTTCTTGAATAGGTAGGCAACGGTCAAGCGTACCTCGGTTATAAGCGCCATTATCAACAACTCATAAACAGTGGTACAACCGGTAGCGTCATAGAAACTGAAGCTTCCGAAATGAACCTTGCCGTAGCCGTGACAAGTTGCAGTGACACTTTCATAGTTCAACTACATTTACCGGGCACGGTGTACATACAGAACAGGGATTAGGTTAACCGCGCGTTAAACGCGTATAATATATACATATATATATATATATAAATGTCTATATATAACAATCATAGGGAGCCAGTTGACTGTGTTATGTTTTGGTATTTGCTTAGCCAAGAAGCCAGCATGTTATGCGCCGGTGATTGTATGAATAGGGCACCTCGATTGATGTATGCCGAACAGTGGCACATGCGATGTTTCGTCGGATCTGTCTTTCATGGGGCGTTCGCCGCCGAACAACGGCTGTTATTGGAGACGGTCGCTAATGGTCAACTTGAAAACAGGGCCGATGATCCCTACGGAGCTTCTGACACCATGAAGGCAAACGGCCAACCTCACCTGTAACAGATGGCCTATTGATAGGATGCGCCGAGCGAGAAACAGGAACACATGCTGGATATCTCATTAAGCATAAATTATAACTACGAGGGCAGTGTTTGTTTTTGAAAGAAAATAAACGAACACCATAAGCCCCGGCGTTCTTACCGCACAGTGGTTGCATTTTTAATACACTACTCAAGCTCCGAAGTTAACAGGTTCGACAATACCTTAGTTGTCAGGTTCTAGATCAAACTAGTAAAACATAGATTTTTACTGTATGTAGCGGCTGAACAGCTTTTTCTCCGCTCCCACGGCATTAAAGTTGAATTGAGGAGCTTTGATACTACAGAAAACAGCATTCCGCGCAAATTGTCCACCAGGCGCGAAGAACATTACTGCCGACCTCCGGCACAAAATATGACTAACCCTGATGTTATACGTACTACGACCCCAACCAATATTGCCGGAGGTGGTTGCGACGCCCATGATAATCGTTCCCCTGCTTGCCACAAAACCGCAGATCCTTTCTCATTGCGACGGGGGGGAGCATGCTTTCCGGCTGTGGCCAGAGGGGGAATCCCTCTGTTTGTGTCAAAGAAGGTGGAATCGCTTGTTCTCGCAGGGGGTGCGTCTTTTATCTTGTGGCAAAAGTGTGGGAGGTCCCCCACCTTAATGTAAAACAGGAGAGTACCCCTCTTTGCGGTCACGGGTGGTTTTCCCTTCGTTTGGCGAATAGCAGGAGGTCCCTGACACGCGTTTCACGATAATGGTAGAACGGTTTGGAGCTTTCATTAGTGGGTGACGGGGCTCCTTAACCGAAAATCGTCGGAATGCCATTCCATTTTAGCAAAAGGTTTGTTTTGAAAAGATGGGCCACGGGTTTGTTCATCGAACCGCGCTTTGAGTTTGCTCAAAATATTGCTGTCGGTGAGGTTTAGAGGCCCTCAATTGAGGACCTTCAGAAAAAAATGGTCAACCTCTATCGTAGGATGTTTCCTGACCTTGTCACTTGAGTGAGCCTCGTTCTACGATAGACCCCCCTAAGCTTGTTTAACCAAATCACCGGTTTTGGAACCTGCTCCACACCCTATCTCCAGAAATACGGTGCCCCTTGCCACCCCGACGTCACCGTTCGATAGTCTCTTCCGAAACAAGAAAATATATGAAGATATACTTTCCATACGAAGCATCCTCCCTCGTGTCGGGCAGCCATGAAACGTTCGTTAAAGAGATCACTGGTTTTGAGGGGGGTCCTTCGTAAGACGAATCGTGGGTTTATTGCTTATTGTGACGACGGGGAATCCGCAGCGGGTGGGCTTCTCGTATTGCGGGAACGTGGCGGGATCCCCGAACGTGTGCAACCGGGAGTGTTTCCTCACGTTGGAACAGCTCGGGAGCCCACTACCGCTTGGCAAGAGGAAATGTGCCTCTCCTTGCGACAGTGTAATAGAGTTACCCCACGGTAGGGGTTATCCTTTTTGGGGTCAAACCTTCCTGACAGGTTGAGCTCCTGAACTGAGGAATTACCGGTTGAAAGGGCCATTTCCGATTGCATTAGCTTTAGAACTAGCGAATATAAATGCTAATCGGGTTGCACTAACGAAAATCTTGGAAGTTATCCTTCGGGTGAGGTATTGAGCTTCGTATTTCAGGAGCTCAGGAACGTATGGCTGTACCCCTACCGTAGGATGACTCATTGCGCCCCCCCACGTTTTGGGAACGTACGGGGCTGCCCACGTTGTGGCAAAGGGGTGTGTGTTTCTCTCTGTTTTTGGGGGGGCGCGCCCCACTTCTCCGCAAGGAAGAGGGTTCCCCGACGTTATGGCAATAGGGCGCAAGGATGGGGTTCCTCTACGTTGTGGCAATAGGGAGCGTGGCCCATTTGGTGGCAAGGGCGTGCGACGTCTCGGTTAGTGGCATTATGGAAACTCCTCTTCGTGGGCTAGGGCGGCGGTCCGTCATGGGATTGGGGGGGGAAACGTCCTCCTCCGTGTGGAACCCCCTCCCTACCCCATCTCTCTTTAGTTGACCGGGTGCAGTTGACCCGGTTTATGGCAAGAGGGGAGGGGCTTCCACCACCATGTGGTAGCGGGGCGGGGGGGTTCCCGACGTTGTTGCAGGGGGGAGGGGGGTCCCCGACTTTGTAGCAAGGGGCGGGGGATGCCCGACGTTTTTGCTAGGGGCGGGGGATGCCCGACCTTGTTGCAAGGGGCGGGGGGTACCTGACGTTGCTGCCAAAGTCAGCAGACCCCCACTTTGCAGCAGGGGGTGCGCTCCCCTCCTAGGAGAAAGGGGGGGTGGTCCACCTACATATCACAGCGGGGTTGTTCTGGTAGTTTATGCAAGTGGGGGGGCGACATAAACCATACAGAGAAGTGAGGGGAGAGACACCCACCCTGTAGGAAGAGGGGGGGGTCGCCGAAGTTGTGGAACGTGGGGACGTTCCCGTCCTTGTACCAATACCTCTAGCTCCTCCTCCTTGTGGCAAGGTGTCATAGTCTTCTGTCACGTAGCAAGATGGGACGGCCACCATATTTAGGGGAGCCGAGTTCTACGATAGCGGATGCGCATTTTAGGTTGCTCGTTTCTGAATAAGAGGGCTCATTAAGCCTAAGAAGTCGGAAATGTCTTGTTTTTAAGTCCATTTTGTTGGTTTACCTAGGCAAACCCCCCCCCCCCCCCCTGCATAATATATATGTGCCGGGAAGATCACTATTCCCCCTGAGTCACGTGGCGTCCTTTACAGCAGGAATATATTTACAAGCCGTGCCTACGCTTGAAATACATTTTTGTGCGTAGCTGTACCTGGTCCCTGACTGATTTCTGAGCAGAGGAACCCCGCTTCCTGTTAAAGAGGCCATACTATAGATTAACATATCATGCAAACAATCACACACTAAAACCAACGCTCGCTTGTTTACTTGTTCATTCGGTAGAAGACAAGTACCCGCTTTGTAGACTTCTAGTCGAACCCCCCATTATCTCCATCACCGGGTGTCGATTATTAATCCCTGCTAGTCCTGACACGATCGAGTCAGCTCAGTTGTTGGTGATATCTAATCAAGTTTCCGATCGGTAGGAAGTTCCAGCTCTTTCGACGCTCGCTGTGGTTGATTGTGTGTGAGCTAGCAGTGCTTGAACCTTCTCGCTTTTGTCTTGGACGGACGCGCCAAAATGAAATAAGTTTCCCTATCCTGTCCTGCAGTGTCGATTATTCAAGGACCACCGAAGGCAGTTGAGGTACGGACCCGCGAGAGGTGGGAAGTCCTTAACACTAAAGTAACAACCGGAAAAAACAATTTACATGGGTAACCATGAGGCGTCGTGTTGTCGCTATGGAAACCCATCGGTGTTCGTTGGTCTCTATGACGACACAATGGTATGGCATGGCAATACCGTGGCAATGACATGGGTTGTCATGAGATGCTATGGTCTGTCATGGTGCTTCATGGGTTTTCACATGTGTTCCTGGGCTCTCATGGAGTCCCATGGGATCTCATGGTGAGGTCACAGTTCCCCGGAATTTTCAAGGGGTGTCATGGGGTTTCCGTGGCAGAGCCATGGCCTCTCATAGCGTCGTTTGCCATGGCATGCCGTGGGATTTACCATGGTATTACCATGCCATTGCCATGTGATTTCCCATGGTATTACCACGGCATTGCCATGGCCATGCCATGGGCTCCCATGACAATGGTACCCGTTCCCAAGGCCTCCCATGGCGTTGCTACGGCAACGTCGTGACAAACTACGGCATAGTTGCATCATGTGACAATTTACGGGGTTACCAATGGTTGCCATAGGTGGCCTTGGCAACGTTTCTACAGGTTATAGGAGACTAAGATGTTCTATGGCATCGCCATGGAAACCTATGACATCGACACGGCAACCCATTGCGTTGCCATGTGTCCATGTGCTGCCATGTGGCTTGCCGTGGCGATGTCATGGGATGCCGTGGCAACCCATGGCATTGCCGAGACTACCCATCGCGGCGCCGCGATTACCCATGGCGGTGCCCGTTGCGTGGCCATGACAACCATGTAAACATTCATGACTCTTTTGCCAGTGGTTCCCAAAAATAATTTTAAGGGGATTGGCCACTAGTTGTCGTAGACTTAATTTCACCATGACATGGCTACAGTGACCCAAGGCATCGCCACCGCAGCCCATCGCGGTGCCATGGGAACCTGTGGCGCTGCCATGACAACCATGTGACAACCAATGGTAAAACCACTGGTTGGCATGGTGCGGGCCGCAGTACATGGCGCGGGTCTCAGTACACCCAGATTCTCCTTGGAATCGCCATTGCAACCCATGGCAACGCCAGGGGTTGTCATGGCCTTGACACAATGTAGGTGGCGTCAACATGGATTGCCGTGGCGATGCCATAGCCAATGTAATGCCACCGCAACCTGTATCGTGGAACCGCCATGGAATGCCACGACAAGTGATGGGCAGCCATGACATTATCGCGACGATGCCCCGGTAACCCATCGTATGGGGCTGTTTTAAGTAGTTTACAACGCCAATGCCGATGCAGTGAAATTATCAGATTCATATGACTCCCACTGCATAAAGAATCGCGTTTGCCATGGCATCGTTATGGCGCATGGGATGGCAATTACCATGATGCTTGCCGTCGGGTTGCTATGGCAAGCCATGAGCCATCATGCCATGACATGGACCATCATAACAACGCTAGGGGGCCAAATGACACTGCTACGAGAGCCCATGGGTTGCCCTGGAGGCCCATGGCAACGCCATTATATTTCATGGCCTCCCACGGCAAACCCATTGGAACCCATTGCATTGCCGTGGGAAAAGTAGATTAATATAGATTCCTGCGTTCATGCCATCTAACAACGCTAGGGGGCCAACTGACACTGCTACGAGAGCCAATGGGTTGCCATGGAGGCCCATGGCAACGCCATTGTATTTCATGGCCTCCCACGGCACACCCATTGGAACCCATTGCATTGCCGTGGGAAAAGTAGATTAATATAGATTCCTGCGTTATTTGTTGTAGCGTAAAAGTCGCAGTGGGGCGTTGGATTGATTTGGCGCGAAATCAGTTCCGCGTTATCATGTGGTGTTGAAAGCATAGTCGTAGTGTCAGTTGAGATTGTTTTGGCGACCGGAAATATAGTCTTAACTGCAGTTTTTTGTTTGAGCAGTAGCAGGAGGACAACATAAAATATCAGCAGTTCAGTAGTAACCAAGAACTGCAACCAAGCACCGGAGCAGCAGCAGTAGTAGACAGCGTAGAACATGTTGCAGACGTCAGACTAAAAGCAAGCCATGAGAAACCCAACCCCCCCGTCTTTCGAAGGAGCAAACGCCGCTGTTACAACCCCTCCACACAGCGGCTAGCTCACTCACCAAGCTTTATCAGCAGCCCTTGTCAGTCAAGCAGCAAAATATGTCCCCACCAGACAAACAAAGACTGTTGTTTGGTATTGCCGTCGGCATACACATAAAGGAGGAATTGTTTTACGCAAACTCTACGCACGAAATCAGGGAGAAGGTTAACTTGTCCCAGTTTACAATGTGCTAGGCAGAAACTGTCATAGCTGTGCTGAATATGTGAGTTTTGAGGACCAGCGAGTAAATACAGGATAGTTTCCTGTTAACGGAACTGTGAGGAATCGGGACCACTGCACGCTCGAACGTACCCAGTACCCCCGGACCTGTACTTCCTATCGATTCTCCATGTCACACGTTGATTATTTGTAAGGGGCTGTGTGAACGGCGGACGTGTCACTGCAGCTGCCCGCACACAAGTACCTATCTGCCCATATGTGGAAGGTTGGTGAAGAGCTGCCATGAAGGCAGTCCGTCAAGGCAGTCCTTGCTGCCTTCAAAATAGGCGGTACACATAACAGTAAGACTGATCCATGTTCAGAGAAACGCTGGGCTGCCTTCGTGTGATACTAACGTTGTAGTGCCGTTGTTAATATTAGCAGGTGGCTCGTGGACCAACCTTAAAAGTTGAATTACTGTATGGTTGTTTTTTCCTCCACGTCTTGCCTACCGAAGCCCCCACCTATCCACCCAACCCCTCACCCACCTACTCACCAACTACTAGCCAACCCCTCACGACACACCGCCCAAGACTATCCGACCCAAACGCCCGCCGGCACAACATGTGTTTCGTCTTTCCGGCGTGCACAACGCCATTGCCCAACCCAGACCCAACCAAACCCAGCCCTAGTCAACTCCAACGTGTTCGACTACACTGTATTGGATGCCTGTTTTCACATGTATATCCAATTGGCGCACGAAGAGGCTTGCCAAGCCCTAAACGCCAATGGAAAAAACGGGGTAGAGCGATGCAACATGTACAGTTATGGTGTCCGGAGTCATTTTCGACCCGCACGACATAGCGTGTCTATCACTTGCCGCATGCCGCCGACGGATGACCACTCAGTGGCTATCCCACCATGACGCACAAACCAGGTTCGTTGTCTCGGTGTCAACTCCATCATGTATAACCTCTGGGTATCTGCCAGAATGACCCCGTCCACTCGTAAGTGTACACGATGGCGCGGAAACGTTTTTTCGTGTCGTTACTGGTGTACTGGCCGTGCACGTGTATCCTGCCGGGCAAGCACAGCAGACATTTGGGAATGCCAAGTTGTTTTCACTTGACAACTGCAAACGCTTTCTAGAACGTCCCCGTATCATGGGTGGGCCTTTGTAGACTGCATCGACTTAAAAAAAGAATTGAAAGGTTGTTCATATAGCCCACACCAGCAAGACATTGGCGTGCTAATCGGCCCTAATTTCAGCGCATTCCCTGTTCGAATACACGTACTTGAGATATAGAGCACGTTATACTACATCAAGCGCCTGACCAACGGGCTTTCCTCGAGGCAATGGCGGTGGCGAGCGAATTTACTCCCAGCTTTGCCACGTCGTGATGTCGTTGAATGATGGACGTTCCTTCGGTTCGACCGCCCAGCAGGCGTTCATGACCCGCGACATCTCAGCAGGTGAGTTTTCAGGGATAGCAAGACGATCTTCTGTGAAGACAACCCGGACGTAGATGTCCCGAGGGCATGCTTCTTCCGCCCAAGGAAGTTTCCTGGAAAACACCTCCCAAACCACCACTCCAAAGCTGTAGACGTCGCTCGCGTAAGAAGTACCCTTCGCAGCAAGAACCTTAACGAGTAATAACATAAATTGAATACATTGAAGAGTGGAAAAACAACCGAAACATCCATGAAGCGAGTTCGCGATGTCAGTAATAATGCAACGGACAAGTT
Source organism: Alaria marginata (assembly GCA_037833945.1). Classification (NCBI taxonomy): domain Eukaryota; class Phaeophyceae; order Laminariales; family Alariaceae; genus Alaria; species Alaria marginata. Next base: position 3,792 of record JBBMKB010071588.1, on the reverse strand, counting down.
AGTTCACGTGACTCAGGGCTTCATGACTGCCCAGGACGCGGCCAACACGATAACTGATTATGTGTCCCATACCGACTTCGCTCATACCACAACATCATCTCAACTTTAGGAACGAAATCTGCGTTGATGTGATGGATATGCAGACATGCGTCAGTCACCGTCGCAGAGGGTTGCACGGCTGCCGATGAAATGGCCAGATTATCAGTGAGACCATGGCGCATACGAAGAAATATATATACGCCACTTAATACAATGGAGTACACCTCTGAAATTTAATTCCATGCATTCAATTACACCAGCGGACCTCTACTTCACAAAATATGTCGACGTTTTACCTCTGGAGCGGCCCATGCGAAGCTCATGTGGGTGCCGTGGCTTGCCCGGGTTGTGTTCGTTACCAGGCCCGTCGAGTCGGTGAGCTGCGGCCATTTGGAGGTCCCAAAGTCTCCAATCTAACCGTCAGCAGCAAGAGATACAATTTGGAAACCCAGCAGTAGATATTCATGTTATGTCAGATGTGATAGATGCCCCGAGTTCCGGGACACCCCAAACTGTTGACTATTCTGTACGAATTCTGCGGTCAACGTTAGCAGGTTTAGCGGTGACTATATACACCTACCCCAAACATATAATGTCAGGCTCAGTAGACCGTTCTTCACCTTGGCTCGACCAGTTCCGTCGAACAGAACGTTTGGTGACTTCAGGTCCCCGTGGACGGTCTCCTTAAGGTGCAAAAACGACATTCCCGCACACACGTCTGTGATTATCTGGCGAGCGCGCTCTTCGGCAAGCGGCTCCCCAGCATCCTTCAGCAAACCGCGAAGGTCCCCGCCCGGCAGAAGCTCCATGACAAGGACCAGACGATCTTCGCGTGACGTGATCGCGCCGTAGAGATGCACCGTGTGAGGGCCCTTCAGTCGGATCATTGCCTGCAGCTCCCTCCAAAAGGCTTTGCGTCTGCTGTTGTTAGAATCCGCTTTCGGTTCCGGTGACTTAATGCCACACGCCACCTCGTCTGTTAATCTTTCGAGCGTCCCGAGATCGTGCTCGACCTGAACAACCTGAGAGGTTTTACCGGCAAGGGAGGTGCGCTTGGATTACGGGGTGTTCCGAGGCGGTTGAGTGGTGTGCTTTTAACGTGCATGACTGAAGTCCAAACTCCACACGACCCCTGATGTCTACCATGCCGAAACAGAGCACTAAGGCCTTTTCCCCGATCAGGCATGCATTGCTTGCACTAAGTTTGAAGTACCGTGAGTTGTTCGGGGAGGGGCATAAACGGTGAGCCCCATCCCGCTTACCACTTTTAGGGCACCGTAATTGGACAACTCTGCACACTTTCATGCCCGCGGATGACAGCGATGAATTTGTTTTTATTGTTTTTTAGTGAGGTGAATTTCACCGGTAACAATCAATATACTGTACGAAGCTACGTCGTGAATGCGTCACAACGTACTTGATGCACACTACAGGATATCATCGCCCCCCTTGCGGCCGAGTGTATGTTTGTCAGCATGCACAGTTCGATGAACATCGACCACCATTGTGGTGCAGCCAAACAACAAAACGACACGGTGGTAGTGGCGTAAGCTACGTGAGCAACGGGACGATTTCGACACGGGCTTAGGCAGGCAACCATCGCATGAAAAGCTGCTAGACCCAAACGGTGAACTCCCCACATGTGTCGTATAGGTGTTACCTTGTAACCAGTGATTCGAGGTATTTCAGTTGGACCCCGATTCTGTTAGGTTCGGACTGCTACGTCACACCGCTTTCGTTGGTGGTGTCTTGTTGACAAACTATATTTATTTAGCGTACCCCAACGCAGTTAGTTCTGAAAGGCGTTCTCCGTGTTACCTTGGCCGCCGCGTTCCGGCCGTTGTAGTCCGCCATGTAAACGGAACCAAACCCGCCCTTCCCCAGCAAATCATCCGTCACCGTCACATCTTGCTCGGGAATTTCGACCTTATCAAGGTTGCGTTGGCGTCGCATGCGGCGCGCCTCCAGCAACACCCTCGCCGCCTCGTCCGTCTCTGATCGCTGAGGCTTAGTAATGTGGTTGACGGAACGTAGCAGCGGAAACAAACACGGACACGGTCACCGCTTATGATTCGCAGATATACCATCAACATTTAAACGACTCTACTCGCAGCGCATATTACGTCCGCCGTTGGGTGGTGGCTGGAATGAGCGACGGGGGTTTTTCTTTGGCTAAACGAAAACACTCCTTAGACAGCAGAAGCATGCTTCGGTAATACAACTGACACTACATATCACCCATACTTCAAGGCCGAAGCTACACCCGTGTTACCTCCGATGCTTGTAGCTGGAGGTTCAGCCCCTCTCTCATGTCCTGCTCGAGCTTGTTCAACTTGTACCCAACCTGTATGTGCAAGCCGAACTGGAAAGCGGCGACGCAATGCAAAACTGTTTTCTGAGAGCTTTCAGTAGCTCGTTGTGTGTTGCAGCTGCAGCGCATGCCGCATATAATGATATAATATAGATGTCGCCAAGATCTTGTGCAGCAGGGCACTTGTAACGGTCGCCGGATTGCGTGCTTGGTTGGAGGATGAAGGATGTAGGCGTTGTAGTTGTCGCATCGTCTAGGCCAAAATCACGGAACATGCTTCAAGAACAGCAAGAAGCATCGTTGTTCGATCGTAACGTACTTTGATTTCATGTTCGACGGTAGAAGCAGCAGCAACACAGCAGCAGCGGAAGCAGCAACATATTCGCCTAGCTCGAAGATACGCGACAGACATCCACAGGAAATTCAGGCAGTATCGTTACTCGTCGCAAAAACTATTGCAATGTGGAAAGTATCAGGAGCAGCAGCAGCAGCGACAGCATCAGCAGCACCGGCGGCAGCGGAGGCAACAGCAGCAGCGGATCCGCAACGGAGAGGTAGACAGCACCAGGCCCACATACTCGGGTACCTCAACGAATGAGTGTGGGCTTCGAACTGCGAACATTTTGCATTCCAGCCGGAACAGCAAGACGGAATATTTCGCCGAGTTTTTTAAAGGGGTCAAGCTGTTTAGGCGCGACAGTTTTTCATCTGCTCGCATATACTCGTACGTGTTAAAACGGTGTCATATGCAAGCAATTTGGGGGTCCCATGCACACATGCCTTGCAACCGTGGGTGCTACGCCACGTGTGCAGAAACGAGGCGATATTCCAATCTGCCGCAAACTGAACATCAATACGAGCCGTGACATTGAACCCTATGTGAGTTAGATCCCCCATCCTTCACGCCCACGTGTTGAACACAACCAACTCGGCATACTCAGGTTTATCACTCGATTGCTCCAAACCTGTAAGGCAGGTTCGATGACTTTCCGTCCTATAGTACACGAACGGTCGGAACGTTTTCAGTAGACGCCTTCTTTCGTCGTACGTCCTACCACCACCCTGCTCTACAATTTCCTGTGTTTGTGCTTCTATAGGCGGCAACTGCAAACACTCCCAAACGTCAACGCTTTGGAGTCATCCCACGGTGGTAGGGGTTGCACATTTTGCGGTCAAACGTTCCGGACCGGTTGAGCTCTAAGAGTGACGACGTACCGGTTGGTATGGTCATTTTACGAGTGTACAGTGTCATGCGACCATAAGGGTTGCACGTTTTGGGGTCCAACTTTCCTGACCCGTAGAATTTCTGATGCGAGGAAGTACCGGGTGGTATAATCATTTTACGAGTGCAGTTTGTTTAGCAGTAGCGGATAGATATGCTGATTGAGTTGCGTGAGCGAAACTTTTGTCAGTAATGTTTCGGGTAAGATATTGAGCTCATC
>JBBMKB010071577.1:0-14034 GCA_037833945.1 Alaria marginata | reverse complement strand
TAATATTAATTCCGGATTTATTTCCGAATCAGGAACCGGAGCATTCACGAGTGAGGCAGACGGTAATACCCGCAGTAATCTTCATTTTTTTCAGACATTTTTTTCTCGACATAAATATATGTATGTTTTCGCTCTGAATCTGTCCAGTGCATTATTAGAAGAGCTTTACCACTTTTTTTTCCGATAAGCTACTGGTTGATGGTTGATGAGTCACACGACTGCTGCTGCTGCTGTGTACGAGACGAAGGGGGTTGATTGTCCCTACATTATCATTATAGTTGATTCGGTTTTATTTGGTTAGAGTTAGGTATCTGTAGTTCAAAGTCTATGTCAACCCTTTTCTCGAATAAGTGGTGAGGTATACCCTCAATCTGTCCGAGATTTTTGTGAATGGTGTTATGGTATTGCCCTGGAGCCTAGTCGGCGAACTGACGCTGGCACACCATGCCCCTACGGGCGCATCGGCCTTCGTGCCTGACCCTCGCGCTTCTGGCGGGGGCTTTCACCTTCGCTACGACGGCGCCGAGAGTGTCACTTTATCAGACGAGCCTCAGCTGCTCGCGGTGAACTTGGTCCGCAGTAAGAGCTCACCGGCCCTTACAGGTCATTATCTCGTCGAAACGCTGCCCCAGCCGGACCTTCTTTTTGCCGAGGAACACTTTGTCGCCTCAGGGCGACAGGTCCTTCCCATGGTTGGTGCTGCCGACTTAGAGCCCGGCGACCTTTTAGGAGTCGCCCACGCCCCTTTAATGCGTGCGCCCCTTGACGTTTTTCAGCGTACGAATACCGCCCCTTACCCGTCCACGGACGTGCCTGAGGTTGCGATCGTTTCAGAACCTTCCCTCACAGCAGCTGCAGTCACGGCCTCGCCCTCGCCTGCCCTGCTCGAGCGTTTTAACCCTGAACAACGGGCTTCGTTCCGGCGCGTCTGGCACCGTCTGCCACAGCATACGACATAGCTTTCGACTTACATGGCCAGGAGTGGACCCCGGCCGCCATAGAACAGCTGGGCGATGTTCTCTGCGAACTCCCGGACGTTTTTTCCAAATCCAAAACGGATTTCGGCTCCTGCTCTCTGATGCCTTTTGAGATTACGGTTCCGGAGGGCAGCGCGGTGTTGTACCCGAGGGTGTTGACTATGATGCGTGCGTCGGGAGTGAACGCACACACGAGGACAATCGGACAAATACTCGGGGGGGGGGAAAGGAACAATCCAGCGCAAAAAGGTGTACGGTGCCTTGATTAGGCGTGCTGGCATATTCCATCTCTCTAGCCTTCGCGACAAGCCCCTCTGCCTGGCCCGCCCCACAAGCGATCCGAGAAGATTCCAACTCCTTCACATACGCCATCTACACCAGAAGACAAACGCACGGATTATGTCTCACCGGCACACCACATTAAAATCTTTCCTCAAGAGCCAGGTGGCAGCCATATGGCTGCTGCAGCTGGCCGTATATACCGCCGCAGCCGTCGATAGAACCACACCAAAAGCTACTTCGTACCATGGCAAATCGTCCAAGGTACTAGCTGAGTCGGGGGGCAGCGCCGCAGCTATACACTCATGTCTCAGAAGTGAAACGGATCCAGACTCCTGAAACGGTCAACCGAACCATAACAGAAGAATTGTGACGCACTGCGTACGGAAAAACGAAATTGAGGCCCGTTCGGTACACTTGTAAACGTGTGGCTATCTTATCTGTATGCTTCTACGGGATGTGCGCATGCCTCGCGAGACACATACCCACGCCCACATGGGCGGAGGAATTACAAATGATACGACGGTTACTCGATGTCGAGATTAATTAAAGCAAGCATGCACATACACGAACAGCGCATTTGCAAAAGCTGCTGAACGCCGAGCCGAGCGCGCGGATCGACGTTCTCTGGGGTGAGCTCACAAAGACTCTCGAGGCTACAGGGTTTCTTTATGTTGAAAACGTTAGACTCCTTGTACTGTAGCAACGCCCCAAATTGTTGGAGATGTGGATATGTGGGTGTAGCTTCACGTGCGTGGTGAAACGTCGTCTAAGCTGTGACTGCTCCGCAATCTCTCTCGACCAACGAGCAAGAGCTATCGATAGCCATATGTGTGAGCAGCTCGTATACGAGAACCGAGCATCTAACACACGTTTCGAGTACGGATGGGGCCACCCTACAAATGTTAGACACAGCGTCGTGTGCAAGATTGTTTATAGACAGAAGCTCGTGCTAAGCACAGGCACAGGTCCGGTGTGCTACGAACTGCTGTACACCCGCACCACTTATTATGTACACGTTTGTCGCGAGTTCACGTTGCCGCGGCCTTGCAATCACCAGAAACGTGTGTGTGTGTCTATGTTTGATCGGTATAGGTAAACGTTGCTGAGACATCGACTAAGCCAAGTGGTTGCGGACACAGCTCTGTCGTTGGAGCGATCACATGTGGTACTTACTGGTGCTGTACTTCTACATCCCTACCAGTGCTGTAGACTACATGGTTATCGCGAAAAGGCGATGCTCAAAAAAAAATTACGATCCTGGGTAGACTATTATTGTATGTACTATTTTCCAGCAAAACGACGGACACCGACGACCATTTCTCTGAGTATAATTAAGAAAAAAGTATAACATCAGCCGTCGACGTATAGTCAACTAACTGAGGGTTTATTTCCGGATCGCCCGCAACAAAAACGTCATCATATAATATGTTAACATGATAACCAACCGTCACTTGTTACACCGAACTACCTACAATTCCAAACAGCAACTATACCGCAGTACCTATGTCTATGCGCATATCCTACAGCAAAACTGCGCTGTGTTTCAACATAACACACACACCACAGATCTCAGAACGGACTCTGTTCCAATAGTAGACGAATAGCCCAATAGAGCCAGTAACTCCCAACCGACACGAAACAAACCGTCAAGTTGGAGAGACCGCACCGTGACTACAGTAGTAATCATGCGAGTGATGGCACCCATCGGAGTTATCGCATCCATCGGAGTCATGGCACCGGGGTGCGATAAAAAACCAAGAGAAGAATCATTTAATTCGATTTTCGCACCTCCATGATAACCCCGATGATGAAAATCCCACCTTCGGGTGTACGCTGCATGCTATCACGAGTGGCTGCGGGCCACGTTTTCAGTTGTAACGGGTAGAAGAGTACTCGCAAGACCACATTAACAGGCGACATGCGGTATCATCGGGGGGCATTCCTTTTTGTGTGCTGTTCGGCACATGTATGTGTAGAAACGAGTCGAGTTTTTAATCGATTAATCGATGCCGTTACAAAGTACCGTACGCTCAAGCAAGCACAAAACACCCACCTCCGCAACCACCGTATACGGTACCCAGAAGACACTACCGTACTCGATGAAGACTTCGTGTATTTCGCCGCATTTTTTTTGTTTCGCCGCCATTCTGGCTTTTGCGGTGTGTTGCTACTATCCTGTACCGCCGAACTGCATGGTACCCAGGAATCCACCGTCGTATTGTTCAACATCGCACCTATCGGAGTTATCGCACCGGGGTGTCCCCGTATACAACATTCTAGCGCCATAAGCCGCTGTGATATCATTCAGCATCGCATCCATCGGGGTTGTCGCACCGGGGGGTGCGTTGAAAAATCTAGAACGATATGATTTAATTTGATTATCGCATCCCCATCGGAGTTATCGCACCCATCGGAGTCATGGCACCGGGGTGCGATAAAAACCCAAGATATAAATCATTTAAAACACGATCGCACCCCGGTGCCATCACTCGCATGAGTATCACTCGCATGATAATATTTATATTATCGCGTTGGACTTGAACGAGAGCGTGGGTGAGCTTCTAAGAGGCGGTGCATCCACACAACTTGTCAAGCAGGCAAACGCAGCGACCACCATCACACCATTGGTCCGTCTACGACCACCCGAGCGCAAAGATCAGGGGTCACTTTTTGGTGACATGACGGAAGTGATCCTTCCGATCATTCTGGTTCTGACGGCGATGAAGACCGTCCTGGTTTTCGATGCAGTATTTTTTCCTGGAGGAGGTTCGGGTTTTATAGCTCGCGCCGCCCAGACCATCCACTCAGGGACGTCCCAAGCTCCGGCAAGGTCTAGTGCCGTCTCCCCAAGGCAGCGATCCAAAGGACCCACCAGTGTCGGTGCTTTAAAAGTCAGGTAAAGCTGGAAGAGGCAGTGCAAGGTTTCAAGCTTTGCCGCGTACGGAAGCTTGCTCACACGCCTCGTGTACTATTGTTGATGTATGATACTGACTGCATAAAACCTTCACATTCGCACAGGGTGTGTAGGCGCCAATCTATGAACTTCTTCCCCAAGCTACAAGTACCTGAGCACGATTTTGGCATGGGTGTTTGCTCTTCCCAAACCGCCTTCGCCGTTCTAGTGCGCCTGCTCCCCCATCTCCCTGTTGCAGACCCAGGGACTGAAAATATCACCCGATTTTTCAGATTATGCGATGAATGCTGGCATTTGATAGACCCTGCAGGTCGAAGGAGGAAATTTCCTGCTTTGTTTTGCGTTGTATCACGTGTATCGTATTTTTGATCGCAACGTACTCCTATTGCCTGGAAGAGAGGCTAGCCATTCGCGTCTGATCTGTGTGAGATGTGGGCATCTGCTTGCGCGATTGACGTGTTAGGTTGTTGGATAAGCTATCCGTCTTGTAAATCGTGTGTATCTGCAGTTCAGCTGAAAAGCCGCCGTCTTCATGCGTGTCGTGGACACGGTCTGGGGGGGGCGTGCTTCGTGAAGTAGTTTCCTGGGGTCAGGTTCTGCCACAGACCCGCGGTCAACATACGCATAAACGTGTGCTCCCTGAGAATCGCCACAATGCCACATTGCCGCAAGGAAGCGTTCACAACGCCTTCATGGCGCTTGCATGTACCGGTTTAGTCTCGTGAGGTTTTTACAGCGGCGTTTAATGTGCGACAAAAACCGCATATCTCACGACGTGTGGACGAAAATAAACAAAACAGGCGCAGATCAGCGACTACTCTCAGCAACACATCGCTTAATCCTTCCTTAATTTAGACACCCACTTTGGCACTTAAGCACCACAACGATCCTGTGGTACTTGCGTGTACCGGTTGAAGCTTGGGAGCTACTACTGGTGGTGTGGGTGCTGGTGTACAACAGCAGCCGTTGCATGGACCTCCCGATTTCCAATGGCAGGTGCATTTGTTTCACTCAGGAGGTCGTCGGAAATTTCTATAAACTGCCTGTTCTGTTCCGCGTTCTCCACATACATCACAATCCAGAGCTATTGATCCTTGAAGGTGTTTGGTGTTTGACACAACAGTTGGAGTTGTGCACCCCCGGCCACCTTGGGCTGATGAGGTGTTCATGTACTTAAGTGCGTTCCAGGCAACTCTTCTACGTGCCCCGTAAGAGTTCAGACTGTGAGCCCCAACCGTGGCCTTCCTTCGTTCTCCCCTCCTGTCGTGTGGTTGGTCAGGAGCTTACACCTCCGACTTCTGAGTATGCATGTGACATCCGCCCTAAGCCAGAGTGCCAATGTTGCCAAGTACCTGCTACCTGTTTCAGACACGTCCTGCGTCGTGACTCATCGAATCATGCTGGCTCTGCTCATGCTCTATGACGTGAGTGAGCCTGCGCAGGACTACTATGTAGTACAGGCCGTGCCTCTACTGTGGTGCTGCATTAGCTCTGGGCGGTAAAGGAGGCCCCGCGTTCACGATACTGATTGGTTGCCGCTATGAAGGCTAGTGGGTGAGATCGGAACATCAGCCCCTCTTGTACACCATTCCGTCTCTCTTCTTTGTTTGTACCGTCGTCGCTGCTGGTAACATTTTTGCTACCTAACTTGAAATAATTTAGTTTCTAACCGAGTAACACAACAACGCATGGTCAGAACAGGCATAGAAAAATGACGTATGTGCTAGGGGAGAATATGCCAGCTTAATTACCAACGCCAGCCAAATAGTAGGTCTAATGATCGGACCTAAACATCGATCTTGATTGTTTTGATTGTCTCACCACACAGGCGAGCGTCGTAGTTTTTCTCCTGGCCAAAGTCAACATAACCAACAATGGCAACAGGGCGCTTGCCTGCTGGGAGAAGGGCATCGTGTGGTGGTCGCGGTTGTACGGGTGGATATACCTGTGAGTCAAACCCACACAAGACATGCTTGCTGCTTTGGTTCAGACTCTGAAGCAGCGTTATGCATTGCACGCGTATACTCTGTGGATTGCAGAACGAGAAGAAATTCGCATTTCACAGGTAGAGAAGCAAGCATCAGAATAGGCCACCTGGTGTCGAAGTTAGTGGGACTTAGACTCAAGACGTTCAGGCTTAGGTGGCAGTGAAACTGTCTACGAGGCAACGAACCTCGCTATGTATCGTAAAGGCTCTAGCAACTGAAATTCCGAGGGCTGTGCATGGTGCCAAAAATTCCAAAATTATTTTTATCAGACGGCGACACCCTGAGGTAACCTCTGTCTCGCTCAATGTGCGTAGTAAGTGCCATCTCGTTCCTCGTCAATGTTTCGTGTGGGAATATTTACATTTTCCTTGCCACTAAGACGAAATTTAGCAGCAATGCGCAGTGCTTCGCGTTCAAATCCGCAAACTTAAGTCAAGGGGGACTATGCCCAATCTGGGAGCGGAAGTCATAGTACGAAGGGGCAAACGGTCAGCAGTCAACCACCTCCAACACAGATCCAGTCCACCAGTTGCTGTCATAGTGCCACTAAGGTCAGCAAAACATATTTGAATAGAATGTTCGAACGAACCCTCCTTGAAATCTCTCTCCCGGATATTTGCACGCAGCCCCCTCATGGCGCTTTTTCTGGGTACGAGATTCCCCGGCGGCGCCAGTCCTGAGGTAAGCAATCGCAACAGCGAGGTGCTTCCAAGTGTTTTTGCCTACAAAAAACAATTTACCCCCCTCCTGCTTGACAATCCAAATCGTGCGTTTGACCCAGTCGTCTACCAGTTGGCTCACACCGTTTACTTCGTTTTTCGCTAAAATCAGGCGGCATTTTGCTACAACGGCATTAGGAAGAACACTTCAGATATTACCACGACCAAAAACGCTCAAAGCTTCGGACTCAACAACGTGTTGTTGGTCGTTCAGGTGAGTTCGTAGGCAAATTGACTGCTGGGAAGTTGGTGAAAACTTGCTCTCAACCTTTGCACCTAACCGATGAAAGTTTCCTGAAACCTGAAATATGTTTTAGCTTTGCAATAATTGAGACGGGAGCTGTTAGCGGGCAACTGCAATGACTACGATTTTCGAGGAAGTTCCTCTGGCCTGTTTTACCCTCGAATGCTCAAACGAAAACGCTTATTTGGATGCTTTAGCTAGCTGATGGACACATCCGCCTTGATTCCACGCTCCCTATGGTGTGCGAAGGTTCACGCTCTGACTGCAATATTAATTGTTCGATGCTATGATATTTGCACGTGCGAGTTCCCTAAACCAGTCAGCATTGTCCCAGGCATCGTTGTCAATTGATCTGCAACGTCGGTTCTTGTTGACGAATACGGGTGTGACTTCAACTCCTCTCTCCGTATTGCATATCGTATGCGTAGTTCGTTCTGCTGCTGGGGATGTTCGTTAAGCCTATGCTGGTCCGCGTCGAAGGCACTCAGTCAGGGGGTGCGGTTTACAGGCGGGTGGTCTTGCGCAACGTCTTCTGCACAGCTGGCGTCGTCACCTCCTACGCGATCACCACGCTGGTTGTTGTGCTTGCCTTGCTGTGCGAATCCAGCGAAAACAACAAGGTGCGATTGGTAGATTGAAGTGTTTCGGAGCCATGCGGTCAATTGCACGCACCACTCCATGCTGACGCACGGCTTGAAAATCCTGTCCTCGACACAAGTACGTTGATCTATTTCCTAAACAAATAGCGGCATGGAAGGCCCCGTGTGGTTGACATCGAGCTGGAGTGAGATCGTCTCAGCCATACGCGTAATCGTATGATGGCCAGCTTGTATATGGAGGCCTTGTCCTTGTGCATGGACCGGTCCTCTGACAAGAACCTGAAACATTTCAGGCTACCAGGTATCTGTTTGTTAGTACTTCGGACCAGGATACCATGCTTTTGTAGCCACATCCGGTGTTTGACGTCATACTTTAAACTTGTCGGAACATCGAGCTTTGCCGATACAACGCTTGCGTTCACAAGCCCGCGCTTGGCTGCAGTTAGCCACAATAATGACCATTTTTAATAAGGTTTGTTCAAACAAAGGTATCCGTTTCGGCGTGGAACAAGCATACGCCACCCTGTCTGGTGGGCGCAGTATCTGTAAGAGGAAGGGGCAGTTTCGTAGTCTCGTAAACAGCACCAAGGTTGATGATTTTCGTGTAATATTCGTTAGAATCTGGGTCTCAGCGTTTTTGGGATGTTTTCTGTTCGGAGAGGGTCGTTTCTTCTGTACCTTAGGCATGAGGTTATTATGGGGTCAAGGCTGAAAACCGAAAACCGAGTCAGCCGTCTCTCATGGATAGTAAGCTTTCATCGAAAGCTGAAGTGCTGTTTTGCTGCTTGTTGAACCTTATTCCACGCAGTCTGCTCAGATCAGGGACGTGGCGTTAGCGGTTAACGGCCTCGGGACGCTCTGCCTAACGGAGGTGGGTCCTACAGGCGATGAAGTTGTCCCTTGCCCCGATGATGTCATAAATCGGAGAAATATACCACAGTGGGTTGGCCACTAGGCTTGAACCAAACATTAACCAATTAGGTGAGGATTGTGCAAAGTCCATATTTCGGAACCAAGCAAGCTGTCTGCGGCGATACTTGAAATATTAGGCGATCGGTTACCTAGGTAATGCACTTGTCCACCCATATTCTGCTTTCTCAACGGTCTCCCAGAGGTTGATCATCTCTCCCCGAGCTGGTAGCTGCATGCTTCGCTAGACGACAGCTTTGAGCATCATTTTGCAAGCAAAAATAGACCTGAAGGCGCCTGCCTTGAGTACGTATGCCCTGCAAAGCTAATGCCCTTACGGGCACTTTGTTCACCATACCCCGCCCCCACGCTACCCTCCTGTAGGATTCCTAACCTTTCCCCCCCCCCGTGTGGACCCTTTGCCGGCTGTTCGCGGTCCATCCTTTAGATCGCGCTGCCGCTAGGGTTCTCAAGCTGCCTACAGGCATGCTCTGCGGGGACTGTCACGGAGAATTCCACAAAGACCCAAGCCGGAGGAAATACCACCAAGACGGGCACTGCTGCCGCTGGCACCACCACCACTACCAAAGTAGCTCCCGTAGAGGAGCTACCGCCGCAAGCACCATAGAATATCAACGCCAATCAAAGCTCCAATACCAGGCCCCCACCACCACGCCGCACCTTTTGCATTGATCGTTGGGTTTCCGTGTGGTTCGACTATTTTCCTATGTTTCTGATTCTGCAATTTTCAAAATGAGTTATACCAGAAGGTCGAACGGGTTGGAAACGTGGTTGTTTGGTCTGAATTTTTCATGACCAGTGGTGCACATTTCGGGGAGAGGTCAAGGGTGCCCCCGAATGTCGTCGTGTAGACGAATGGCTTTCTCCCTACCGGGGAAGGTTGGTTTTGCGGGGTAGAGCGAACAGCCCTTTTAGTACTGAACCCCATTGAATCTGCCATGACATTTCTTCTCGCCCGGGGGGCATCGGTGTTGCTCGTTCGCGCGGGCCACACCCCTGGATATAGCCGTTCTGTCCGGAGAAGTGCACGAAGAGAATCTGAACACGCTAGAGGTACAGAACACGGCTCAGGAGCAGGGCGGAGAGAGACAGAGAGGGAGAGAAAGAGAGGCAGAGAGACAGAGAGACAGAGACAGACAGAGACAGAGACAGAGAGGGTTTTGACAGTGTGTGGAGTGGCCGATACGTCGCGTAGTCTCCTTTACCCACTGCCTGTGACGTGGAGTATTGTACGGGACAGAGAGAGAGAGAGCGAGGGAAGAGGGATGGTAATGTGTGGCTGCGCTTGAGCTTCAGCTGCTTCGCAATCATCGCCTTTGACGAGATGTTTGCAGACGGTGTTGGAGTGCCGCACAGATGTTTGCTTCGCGAGAATACACATTTCGTGCTTTGCAGGGGATATCAACTTGTGACATCTCCCTGGGGAAAGGGGAATAATTTGGAGTACGTGTTCGTGAGGCTTTGGCTATTGCAGTTGGGGGGAATGCCTCGGATAGGGAGTAACGCAGCTGTTTGCTGCAAACATTTTGGAGGGTTCACTAAATTTGTCGCATATGTATACTATCCGAAAAAGAAGAAATGGTATGACATGGCAAGGGGAGGGGACCGTGTGGGCATAAAGAGGATCAGGATGAGACCGGAGAAGCAACCGGTCGTACTCGGGACGAGATGCGAGGCCCACGGTCGGGTACAGAGCAGACGGCGGAGCAGCTGCTCTGGTGGTGGAGTCGATTTCGTGAAGGGCAACTTGCCCGACTATGGCCGCGTTCTTCGAGTGTTCAAAAATACGGTGTACGTGTCAGGTGTAACTCATACGTTTGTTTTCGGCATCCGCGAGGTAGACCAAAAGATGAGATGAACCCACCTGACCTCGATTCTGGCGAATATATGGTAGCGTACGTTTGGGGGACTTGTTCATCTGAGCACGACTACTACAGTTGCTTTCGTTCCATACACCCGGCGAGGGACTGACTGGCCTCCGCGGTTTCTAGAGGTATTGACGGGATGAATCACAGTAGAAAAGGCGCTGACTACCGGGTATGCTGCTGGCGTTTCATATTGGCAGTCTTCCTACTAAGCAATCAAATTAAGTTGACGAAATCATTAAATTGATAGCAACGATCAGAGTGGGACGGAGGGGGGCATTGCTTTGGAGCTTTTTGCCAAATCAGACTACGCTAGCAAGGCATCGGATCAGAAGTCTTGTGATGTGTGCTGGCGCTTGCGTTTCGTTTATGTCTAGGACGCAGAAGAGTGTCACAAGCCGAGTACAGCGCGATGGGAGATGGGCTGAAGGAAGCGTGACTTTGTGATGAATATCCAGTGACTATTTTTCTTCTTTCTTACATTGTTTGCTTGTCGGGGCACGTTTTTCATGGCATTTTCGCGTGTGTTGTTTTCCTTTCTAGCCCGCACTGATGTCGTATTGTTTTTCTGATTTCTAGTTTGCACCTAGCAATTTTGATTGTTTTTCGCCACGGTTCAAAATGCTTCGAAGCCTCGCAGGAAACGCGATATTAGGCTACGAAGCACTTGAAATTATTTTTTCTGTTGGAAAGGTTCAAACCGATGTTTTGTATGCTAATTCAACCATAAGTGGGCCTAAATATATTGGTGGCATGATCACGGCAACAAACGACCATTTTGACACTTTTCGCCATGGTCCAAAATGCTGTGAAGGTAGATAATAATGCATGGGCTATTAAAGGCACTAAAACATATTTGAGATTTTTTGTTGTTGTTGGAACGGTCACAAACACGTATTCCATGCTATACAAGGCATAATTGGGCCGCTGCATGACTCACATGGCAACAAATCGCCATGTGGCATGTGGCCCATGTCGACGTTTTAGGCAGGAATCTGTATTTATTTGGCTGTTTAAATTGGCCTAAACTTTAGATATGTTTTTTTTCCGTTTTTATGTTCGGTAAACATACCCCTTGGGGCTTTATTTTTCATACAAGCCGGGCAATTATAGTTCTTCTGTGGATAATTAGGCGAGAAAGACGATATCGAACCAGTCCGGTATTATTCCTCTTCAAATGAATCGCGGATACCTTGTGTCCAACAAACTTTCGTGGCCATCTCAAAGTGCTTTGATGCGTTCTCTCCCTTGTGCGCAAAGAGGTGGAGACGTTTTGTGTGCCAGGGGTAATGTGAACCATATGAGATCACCTGGCCGATCCCACTTTTCCACTTTTTGTAGTGCTTCACCTCGATTACCTCGTCTTTCATGAAGACATACATTATTCCCGATGGTGTGAGCCATTCAGGATGGCCTCGGGGACGCGTAGCGAGTGCATCACTTACAAAATTCCCTTCACTTTGTTTGGTACATCTTTTTCTCGTCCTCAACCGGCGCTATCGAAGCCCGTGTGTCCGAGCTGTGCTCGCCTTCGGGATAGAGGGCGACAGCTTCAACGCTGGCGGGGGCGGCACCAAGAGCGTGTATTGCGAGATAAGTCATTTTGCTTTTTGTGGAGATTTTAATTGGATTGTGTGGAACGAACAGTTTTCTGCAAACCACGGTTCCCCAAAAACTTTTCCCGAGAGATCGGGGCCCACAGGGCGCGTTTGGGGAGAGGGAGAAATTTCTCAAAAACCTCGACATCCCGGTGTGTGATGGAAGTGCAATTAATTTAATCATTTTTCATCATCTCTCAATGCGAAATCCGCTACCAAGCACCCCCACCCGCCCTGCACCCCCGCGACCGCGGCCACCAATCCGCCCAGGTACGCCAACCGACTTAACCTATTTAAGCTACATCTCTTGCCACGACGTCCATTTGAAATCATCCACCTCTTTCCCTACCACATCTACTAACTTGATAAAGGTGCTGGGGTTTTTCGCTTTGAAGTACTTGCTTTTATCGAACCATGTTCCGGGGTGGTATTCTTCGTTTTTTTGCAAGAACCTAACCAGAGATAACGTCGAACTCTGGTTGCGTGGCATGGCCATGTAATGGTATACAGAGTCTTCCGAGCCTCTGGCTTTGGCCCGTTGAAAGGCTTTTTCAATCGCATCCACCATCTCCTGCAACCCGTCGCGTTCATCCACGGTGACTTGTTTTTGGGCTTTTTTCTTGTAAGGACCCCGACCTCGGGGGGAGAACAAAGCGGGATAGTCGCCGCACCGATAGTATCTCCAAGGAAAACAGCTGTGCCGTGCACCACGTCTACCCCCATGTTGTTGCTACCGGGAAACACCTCTTCAGAAGGAACGCGGATCCTATGCTTCACGCACACTTTCGTGGCCATCTCGAAATATTTTGATGCACTCGTCTCTCCCTTGTGCGCAAAGCGGTGGAGGCGTTTGTATGCCACGATTCCAGTTTTTGCAGTGCTTCACCTCGATTACCTCGTCTTTCGTGAAGACATCAATTGATCCCGAGGGTGTTAGCCATTCGGGATGACCTCGGAGGCGCTTAGCAAGTGCATCCCTGACAACCTTTTCCTTCACTCTGTCGGACCCATTTTTTTTATGCACAACTGGCTCTGTGTCCCGACCATGCTCGCATTCGGGAGCGCCAGCGACATCTTCAACACTTGCGGGAGCGGCGCCATGAACATGGGTTGCGAGAGAAGCCATTTTGCTAATGGTGGAGATTTAAATTGGAATGTGTTGAACGAACAGTTTTCCGCAAGCCTTTCTGACCCAAAAGCATTTCCCCAAGAGATTGGGGCCAACGGGGCGCGTTTGGGGAGAGGGAGAAATTTCTCATAAACCTTGGCGCCCCGGTGTGTGATGGAAATACAATTCACTTAATCGTTTTTCATCATCTCTCAACGCGAAATCCAGGTGACACAAGAAAATTGCCACATCCGGACCGGTGGAGGGAGAATTTCTCAAAAACCTCATCGTCCCGGCTTGTCACAAAAACCTGGTTCAATTCAATCATGTAATTTTAACGACACCACATGTCCAAGTCAAAGGCGCAGGCCGATCACCGACCACGGCTAAACACAACCAAATATCCTGGCTGTCGCACACACACTCTACTTTCTTGCAACCCTTGCAAAACCAATAGGACCACTCGCTTATTTCCCCCTGCTTCTGCCTTCCAACAATATCCCTAACCATTTTCTCCTTTTTTCTGGCGGGAAACAGTTCGTAGAATTGGAGCACATCGCTACGACCGGAATCGTCCTCCCCAACGTGGCCACCGTGTACTCTCTGACCTGATTCTTACACAATCCGCCAAACGTAGAAACATGGTACATGCAGTTCTCCAATGTGCGTCGCGGATATGTCTTACTCGGAACCAACTTCATCTCGACAACCCTCTCGTTGAAAAGCGCATTCATCCGCAACAAGAGAGGCATTAGGTCGACCGAAAATGTACCCCTCTTCACCCGCTTTCTTGGGGTCTGGTTGGCCTCG
>JBBMKB010071566.1:0-14036 GCA_037833945.1 Alaria marginata | reverse complement strand
ACTCGATCTCTCTCTCATCCTTCGCTGATAAAGCGAAGGAAGGTTCTCTCCTTGCCCCACATCGCACGGAAGAAAAGGACCCTTGGCAGCGTTTTCCCCACGCTGCCACTTCACTTGGGACCCTTTGTAGTTCTACGACAGTAGGGAATCCATACTATACTGTTTAGTTTTCTGTCTCTGGGCCATAAAATGTAAGCGCTGCTCCTCGGAGGTATGTTCCGGGACTCAAAAAGCTACAAGCAAGGTCTTACCAACAACCCTCTAGGAATAGCGTGCAGCGATGCAGCAAGAATCGTCACAGTGTCCATCGTGCACACCACCAGCCCAGACTTTGTCGCGTGGCGACGGACGCGCCAAACGTCGTGTTGACGTTTTCATATGTTTTTACTTCGAAGTCTCGGGCGGGTTATTACGCTACCTGCGCTATCGAGACCACTCATCCTATTGCAATGTACCTAGAGCCCTCTCCGCATGGAGAGTTTCCAGGGTTTAAATATGATTCGTTCCCGACGATGAGCAGGCATAAGCATCTCCGAACCGCAACGCATCTATCTGCGAATTCCATGTCATGTTAAGAACCGCGGAGAGCCTGGCACCGGCAATATATATATATCTTATCTCTGAATTTCTTTCATCTTGACAAAAACATGAACAGGTCGATTACCGACACTGAGCTTGTCACCCTGCCAGCCGGCATCTTCGACGGCATGGTCAACCTGGAAAAATTGTGAGTACCGCGTTCAGGCCTTTCCGTGTGTGTCGTCGTGTACACGGAACTCCCGCAGGAAACACGGTACAATCGCTACAAGATATATATATATCAAAAGTATTGGCCTACCCGTTTAGTGCTGCACACCGAGCCAACGATGAGAGGCAGCATTTTTGTACCACCACGGTTCTGCCCGGACAGGGCTTCTGAGCTGAGGAACTATAGAAACTGGTTTGATCACCCGTACATGTTTTGCAAGATTCATCGGTAGGTAGCCATTAAAAGTGTATTGAATTGTTCATCGAGTTTTCAACTTACTTGTACATCAAAGTCTTGGTATTGATCGGGAACATTGGTCCACAAGCGAGGAGCGTCAAACATGTTTCGGACGCCACTGACTCATCTGCGTGTGGTTCCGACGTTAAACCATGGTTTGTGATTTAACCGACCTGACGTCACGCCGGCGCGCCACCGGCTCTGTATGGAGGCGTTACTACATAATCAGATTCGCGTCTTAAATATAGTATACAAATATTGTATGTAAATCAACGAGTTTCGTGTATTATAGATTACGAGCGGTTTGAGTAGTAGTATGGAAAATACATGTTTAGCCCCTACCCCCACCCAGACTCTAGCACCTACCCCAACGACGCATGTCCACATTCAATGCTTTCTGAAAACATCCGTGGTTTATTGCTCGTCTCAACAATTGGTCGATTCCGCCAGAACTCATCCACTGACTCCGTTAGATTATTGTCTCAAAGAAAGTGTAGAATTTCATGTAACAAATAGTGGTTATGGCTACTTAAGCTCTTCGCGTCTCCAATTAGACCGAAGCAGGCGATACCTGATTTACGTTCAACCGTCGTCATCCACGTTTAACAACTATTTTATTTTGCTGTACATCACCAGTCAATGTGCGACTGTCTCTCACTGATAGCAAGCAGTTTGTTCCCAATCTGATAAGTGTACAGTATTTTTGAAGGGTTAAGATACGATGGAGTTGTGGCACGTCTGGCATGGAAGTGATACCCGGGAAAGGCCGTGTTTGTGATATTTGTTGGATAAGTGCACTGTACGATATACTGACATGTAATTGCTCTTCAACATTGGCACCTACAGTGTACGCAGTTCTTTATTCAGCCCGCCATACTTCTTGTTCCGTTTCTGACACCGTTCCCGTCTTATTCCCGACCGCCGATATGGCGACGCAGGACCCTTGGTGCCGGCGAAATTGCCGAGCTCCCTGCGAACATCTTCGACGACTTGGTCAAGCTCGATTATTTGTGAGAGTTAAAGCGTCGAAACAGTTTTTCATGAGCCTCGCCATTTTTATGAACCCCAGCGGGAGAGGATTGTTTAGTTGTAATTCGAGATAAATTTCGACACCCACACGTGAAGAAATTGTCTAACCCAGTCTCCAATTCTCACCCCAAACCATCCAAACCCACCAGCAACAATAAATGTACGGAATACCCCCCTGTGCTTGTACAACGTGTGCCGCAAAACACTACCAGTAACGCATGGATATTAATCGTAACGGCCGTTTGCTGCTGCTGGTGCCGTGTCGTGATAATTTTATTCACAGGAACCTTCAATCGAACGAATTGTCTGAGTTGCCAACCGGCACCTTTAAGAACTTGGCGTCCTTGAAAACACTGTGAGTGGACCCGAAATGTGTTGTTAATTGGCTCACGTACGGTGTTGAGTTGTCGAGTGTACCTGTGTGTTTTCTTGCGCAGCATACTGACCTCCTCCAACAGAACATACAGATGTTTGTCAACTGTGTATATGGCTTAACGCACTGCACGACATATATAAAAAACTGTTGATCGCTTCGTCCTAAAGGTGGTCCTTCTGCCATTGGTCCGAAGGGACAGTCATTAATGCATGCTATACTCATACAGTCACGGTCCCTCTATAGTGCGGTCCTTTGCCAGGTCACATAACTGCACGAACGTTGGACCCCGCACTACCCCGGGATGTTGGATTACTCCTCAGGGAGAGGTCGTCATAATAGATTTTCATCGCAAGATATTTTCACGGCGCTAAACTTTGGTCCGACCCTGAAGACTACCTTACTAACGAAGTACCACGACTACACAAGTCCCGTGCGGTGGTGTCGAGTTGTCCGGCGTGCTGGTGGTTTGGTTCTGAAATGGGAAAGATTGATACACGTCAGCTGTGAGGTGGATCGTCGAAACTCGCCTCTGCGAAGTTTTCGTGCGATACATCGATCGCGCGTGTAACGAGGTATGTGTGTCCCTCCGTATAAACGATACAGGATTGGTGAAAACTCCCCTTTCTTTTCAGCAGTACTACAGTAAGCAGGTATACCTTGTGTATGCACGTATAACCATAGCGGTCAGTGTATCTATTCTAGCAGAAACGGATTTTTTATTCTCCACCCCGCGTGGAGAAAACTATCCTAGCAGACTTCACAGGTAAATATAGATACTATGGAGCACACTGGTAGGGTACTAAACGGCAGCCAGGGTTACTGTCGAAAAGAAACGTACCAGGTACCCTTGGAGGTTTAAATGCGCTAGGGGGCAGTTGACGATGACAAATACAAGGCAATCATGCCAGATGTTTTTGCAAGGCAAACAGGAAGAGGTTACTTGTGCTCTCGGCGAGACTCGATATTGAACACTAAATAACACCCGTTTGCTGTTGTTGGTGTTCGAAACCGACTATAAATAGCAGTAGCTGCTGAAGTATTGACACACGACGGCTACAATAGATGCCTTCTACTAAAGAGTCGGGGCAGCATATTTTACCGATTTTTTTTGTGAAGGGCGCAGAACCTCAACAAAGGAAGCAACCCAATACCGGTAGTATGTGTTGTGTTTTACTCATATTTGTAGTAGCTGGACCTAGACCCTTGGGTAGTTCATCAGGATGTTCTTTCGTGGTTATAGAAATCCGTGCGTGGACGGTTGAGGTGCATAGCTACTCATATTGAAGGGTCTCAATAACAATAAAGATTGCCGTAATAGTAGAACTCGTGTAAACGTCCCGATCGTCTAACACTTGCGAGCCGTCACACCGGGTGCATGAGTTTTTCCCGTCTAACGGTGCGCGTCGGCATAAGATGGGTTCTACGATAGAGGTAGCACGTTTCGGCGTCTGGACGACGGGGCTCCTTAACCTAAAATGGTTGGAACCTCCTTGGTTTTCAGTCCGATGTGTTTGTATACTTAGGCCACATGGGTTTGTTCATCGAGTTGCACGTTCCGTGTAATCAGTAATCGGTTAGTGGGTGGGGTTCAGGGCGCGCTGAAGTTAAGATTTCCGTTTAAAAACGAGCTCACCTCTATCGTACCATGTATGTATGTGTCATAACGCAATGCGAGCAAACCAGCGACGCACGTGCTGGCGCCATGGTGTCACCATGTATCACACTTCAAGTAGATCGCAGAACAGGTAAGGTGGGACGATATTCCCGATGTGAGACACGAGACGAGTGCTGCCATATAGAGAGGTGGTACTGTTTTGACCCAAGTATTTCCTGAAAAACAAGGCTCGTTAAAACACTTCAGTCTTGTTTTGGCTTAAAACGTAATCTGAATGGCCGGACTCCGGAACCTAAAATCGCCAGAATGCCATTTTTGTTTCGCAAAATGTTTTTCGTCTACCTAGTATATGAGATTGTACATCGAAGTGCATCTTATTTGTTTAAAAAAATCGCTGTTTGGGTGGGCTATATATATTATAAAAAATATATAGCACACGTTCTACGGTCAGTAGTTATTGACGGAATATAGAGGAGGTCCGAAAAACAGTTTTCTGGAATTTTCCTTGGGCGGTTTGCTGGCCGGCATCGTACAGCAGCTCTGTCAGCAGTGGTACATGCCGGCCACACAAGCCCACAGCATCCCAGCACGAGTCACCCCATAAGGGTCGGCTTCGGGTTCGGGTTCGGGTTCGGGTTAGGGTTAGGGTTAGGGTTGTGGGTCTGATAGGGGTGCGTGCGGGTCGGGCACACCGGTGTCGGCCGTCCACAGCCACCCAAAAACAAATCGAAAAACAAAAAAAACAAAAAAAAAGCTGCGAACGGGGAATCGGACGCACGACCATACGAATAGTAGGGTGTCGGTCAGACCACTGCGCCATGGCACCATATCAATCCTTCTATTGCCGCCACCCCGACCACAACCCCTACCATCACCCTGCGTATTTACCCTATTTATAGTACAGAACTGTCACGACTCAGAACCAAAGGAATTTCCTGAACTCGGGCCCCGTCTATATTCCGTTAATACAACCTCTCTACACCGTAGAGGTGCAACATATTTTCTCCGAAGCTTGTGACTTGAGTATCTCCATGACCCACCCAAAACATATATAAGTATAATCTCAATATGCAACACGATGAACAAATGGGTTATTATAGGTATAGTAAACTAATATATATTTTGCAAGAACAACATTCCGACGATTGTTCGGGTTAACCCTTTTACAACTGGAAACCCGTTACTTGATAATAGTATAGGGACGGGGTTCGGAGTTCTAAAAGGGCCCCATCATTCCGAACCCAAAAAGGCCTGAACGTGCTATAACGCGTGGTAGAGGTTTTCATGTGAGCAACTCCCAAAACACAAAGGTTGGGCGCCTCTACCGGGGCAAGGGGTTGCCTCGGAAGAGCCGGTAAAATCGCTTGCCGCATAATGGAGTGTCCTGTAGGGGCGGTGTGTGGAGTAATATCGGTTGCCACAGCAATGCAGGATGTTTTGGTTTGCTCCACGCCGGCACTACCGGGCGGCGCTCTACTGTCATGAAGACGTAGCGAACCATCTCGGTCGTTGATGTTTTCGCGACGATCGCGGGCCGAGCTGAATTCGTTTGGGTTGTCAGGAGATGTCTGAGCGGACCCCTGTAAGGCTCTGGCTGAACAGTGCCAGTTGGGCACAATATCAGCCGTCAAATCGCTTTGTTGTGGTGAAGAACAACACATCGGTTGTGGCGGTCGGCAGAGTAGTGCTGGTTCCCACTATAGTACTGGTCAGTGGTATCGCCAGCCGGAAATTCCTGGCACTCGACGGGGACCACTGCTGAAAATGTATTTCGTCGCTGCGAGCGTGTTGCACAATGAACTTGAACGTCTTCGTATTTTTTGCCTTAACGCCCGACGCATATGTTGAGTAACAAAACGTCGTCCTACACTACCGTGTGTGGGATCCACAAGTGCGATGGGTCTTCTTACGTTGTCAGCGTTCAACCGTGTCCCTTTTGAAATATGATCCCGACTAAACAGGTTCTTGAGGAGTAACAATTTTGTCACCCTACCAGCGGGCTTCCTGGAGGGTTTGGTCTCGCTAAACAAATTGTGAGTGAATCTGAACCGTTATGGTCACATTTCTTCCAAAACGGTCAACGACCGATGTTCGTTGTTGGTGTTTGTCCTTCCGAGGAGAATCGACAAAAGTGTTCCTGAGTGTCAACTATTATGCTCTCGGGATGACGTATCTCTTGTGCACCATCCCCGGGATGGCGGTATCGGCGCGAACCTACGCACCCTTCTAGTCGCCTGGAAATTGAATGAGGTTAGGCTGGTGATCTGCGAAAGCGTTTTTGTAATCGTATACTTCAATTCAACTCGCCGGTATCCTCCGTCGGGTTTGGGTTTGGGTAGTGTGATGCTTCACTTTGGTGGCACTGGGCTTTATTTGCTTAGAAACATACCTGAGTGTGGTGCAAAAGCATGCAGTGGTGGTGTTGTGTCCGGATGTGTTTTTCCCGCCTTGTAATAACTCGTTTCACGCTTGCTGCGATAAAGGTAGTCCGTTTTGGCGATTTCTGTTTTTGAACGACGGGGGCTCCTTAACCCAAAATCGTCAGGATGTCGTCTGATTTTGCAATTCAAAAACTTTGGTATACTTGGGCCATGGCTTTGTTGATTGCATTGCACCTTTAGTCTACCGGACATTATCGTTTTGGTAATAAAAAGGGCTCCTCGAATGGGGAGCCTAAGGAAGTAAAGGGTGCTACCTCAACCGTATCCTGTGTCGTCTACATTCAGTTCACCGCCTGATGTCACTCGGTTTCTTGATAAACTCACGTTGCAAAACGTTGTTCGTGAACAGGACTATGACGAATACTGACCTGACCAGCCTCCCAGAAGACTTCTGCCAGAGCACGCCCAGTTTGGACAAACTGTGAGTGACTCCTCGCAAATTCCTTACTCACCGTTGTCAGGAGCAAACACGCGGTCACATCTTATGTTGGCGAAACCCCCGGTCGCAACATGCCAAGGAGAGGTGAATGATCGTTGCGAAAATGGCGTACCTTCATCCTTCCCGGAAGCTGCTATAGTTGTAGTACACGCATGCGTGGCTGGCCAGACACACCTCCTGCTGTGGCTCAAAACGCGAACGTCCGCATACACGATGGATACAACATTATTTTGTCCGGTCGCCGCCAACGACTGCTGTCTGGTGTATGTAGCGTCTTAACCGTGTCCAATACACGAACTATTACCGTTGACCACAGTAAGCAGAACCCGTTGGAAGAATAAAAACACCTAAATGATATGCCTCGGCCTATCAAAACAGTCATGGGTCCTGATTGCCATGCTCCGCCTGTAAACTACTGTAGTGTATATCGTGTTGACGGTTTGCAAGTTCCTCCGTGTTTGTTTCCCACCAAAATACGTTTGTGTTTCAGACAAGTCGGTCGCCATTCTCGTTTGGGTGAACAGTACTGTAGTTTTTGGGTGAGTCGTAACGGGTATATTATTGCCACACGCGATGCGATTGGATGATGGCTTCTCCTGCTATGTGTTTCGTCTGTGTTAGGTGTTTGATCTTTCGGGTCTATCCGTGCGTACAACGTTCATCGGTGTTCGCGAAAACAGACCAGCGGTTGTTTGAGCTGATCGCACCTGCCTGTCTGTTCGTCGCCGACATAACACTCTTGATCGCGGATTAGGACCCTGGATAGTAGCGACATCTCGACTCTTCTTTCCGGCACGTTTGATGGATGCGGCAACTTGACACATCTGTGAGTATCTAAACCTTCGTCTAGAGGCATGATGAGTTATCGCTGAGCGTGGGACGATAAGGGTAGCAAGTGCCATTCACTCCGAAGTAAGGCTGGCTACTTGAAGGGTGGAACTAGGTCCAAAACCGTGTGGACCCTGTACATCCAAGTTGAATATTCAGGTCATAGAGTCGAGGATCGGGATAAGCGCACAACTCTTCCCGAAATCGACTGCAGGTTGAAGTATATCGCGCCTCAAGAGGCGAACCTCCGGACGATATGCTGGTTCCCGACCATGCACAGCAGAGTCATCCGACGGTAGGGGTGCAGCAATAAGTTCCCAAGCCCCCGACACGAGGAGCTTAATATCTCAACCGAAACATGGTTTCCAACATTTTTGTTTGCGCAACCCGATCATCATTTCTGGCCCGCTAGTCTTGAAACAATTAAATTCGTGCAAGGATCATACCAACCGGTAGTTCCTCACTTCAGGAGCTAAACTGGTCAGGAACTTTAGACCCCGAAATGTGCAACCTCTACCGTGGGATGACTCAGCATGCGTCTGATATATTGCCCAAACCAAAATATGGTCAAGTGCTGATGGCCCTTTGACGTTCGACACTGTTGTGCTCAAAGTTTCGCGTCCACCGAAGACGCATTCTAGGATACAGGTGTGCAGCATGTTTATTCTGAAGTTCATCATTTGAGGAGCTCTATGCCTCACCGAAAAAGGAATCCGAGCAAACTGAAAGTGCAATCTGATGAAAAAACCCGTGGCCCATCTATGCAACAAAAGAATATTGCAAAAATTGAATGACATTCCGGCGATTTCGGTTTTGGGAGCCCCGTCATCCAGAACGTGATAATTCCTAAAACGCGCTACCTCTATCGTACAACGCGCTCGAGCACTGCAGTGTTTGTGGCGATGCAGTGTATGATACAGGTGGCATTCAGTGCGTACAAGTAGCATTGATGATCTCGTTCCGCAAACAAGCTCAGTCTAAACCACCTGAAGCACGTGCGTAACCTGGCGGTTGAAATCAGTACGGTTCCGGCTGCTCTGGCAAGACAAACATTCGTTCCTTTTAAGCTAGATATATTTATGTACAAGGGGGCGTGTCTTATACCGAATAGAGCATAAGAGCTGTCGAATTTCGATTCTTCTCCCGAATATTTAGGCTATATTTAGGGT
This sequence comes from Alaria marginata, assembly GCA_037833945.1. Lineage (NCBI taxonomy): Eukaryota > Phaeophyceae > Laminariales > Alariaceae > Alaria > Alaria marginata. The sequence continues at coordinate 5,154 of JBBMKB010071566.1, read as the reverse complement.
GAACGTTTCTTTATGGGGCTCTTTCATGTCTTTTCTACGATAGTGTCGGTAGTTTGATTCAAGAGCTTTTCATCGGTGGCTCAATGCCGTTGGTCCCACGTCCCACTGTCGCTCCTGACCCGCATCCTTGACGGGGAGCCAGGAGTATGGGACACAACGAGCTGACGACCTTGCCGGATGACATCTTCCGGGATTTGGCGTCTTTGGACGAATTGTGAGTGAACACATTTACCTGGTATTCACTAACGAATGCCACCCAATATACTGCTTTGGTCGATCGGACGGCGAGCTTGGACTAGAACCGACATGTTGTCGACTCACCTCATTCGAGTATCGCCAAAACACTGGTGCATAAATATATATATATCTCGGAGTAAACTAAAGGCTCCTATCTACAACAACGAATGTTTCTCAGGGGGGTTTAGTTCTGTTGACTGGCAGGAATGAAGGCATCCCACGGTTGATGTGCAGCCGAAGCCTCTGAAGTCCTAACACGATGAGCTCCATACCTCACCCGAAACTTGACGTTGAAAGATTCGTTCTCGCATCCCGAGACGCGTGCCACGTACGATAAAGGTAGCACATTTTCGTGATTTATGTTTCTGGATGATTGGGCTCCCTAACCCAAGCAATCGTCGGAATGTAGTTCTTGATCTGCAAACGTTGCGTTTGTTTTGTAAACCTAACCCGTTTGCTCATTGCGCTGCGTTTCAAGTATGCATGAATCCGTTTTTCGGTGGGGCATGGAGCTCCTCAAATTATGACCACCCTCCGAAAACAATGCTGCATCTCTACCGTGGAACGAGTCCCGACGCCAAGCTTTTATGCGCTAGTCCTAACCCAAACATACCAACCGGCAGTCGCTCAAGTTAGGAACCCAACCGGTAATAACTATGTTTACCGTAGACGCGCAAACCCTACCGTGGAGTGACTGTACTCCGATAGTGTAAAACCGAATGTGGTGGCCGTCCATGCGCGACGGCTGACTAAAATGGCCACGCTAAAACCACCTAGGTCCCCCGAAGGCGGCCCAACGAAGCACCAGCGCAACCAGCACGACTCTCTCATTACGTTTGTTTATTGCAACCCGTGCGCGGAGCTTGTATAACGCTTCTCGCCCCGGTCGTGTCGGCCAAACAGTGATGGAACAACAAATCTTGAAATTGATAGCTGGATTTATCAGCGGTAACGTACGCGTAGCCCTGCCATCAGACGAGTTTCGCTTGGGCTCTTCCGATGCCCTAAATGTGTTCGTACCCATGGGGAAGGTCTCGCAAGCCTTAGAAAGCCCACTTGTACCCCAGAGATAAGAACACTCCGATGGTTAGTTCCGACGGAGACCGTGCTGTGGCCCAACAAGCGACCGAGAGTACGTGGTATCCAATACTGTCAGGATATACGTGTTTTCTATCCTTCGACATCGATTGTCCCACATGGGTCACACTAAAACAAAGTGATTTTGTATGAACAATAATCCGTCGTCTCCAAGTTTTGTGCAGAAATCTCACCTCGCCCCCGCTTCGGTTCCAATCTTGTTCAGGCATATCTTTTGGACCCAGCTCTCCACTCTCCCAGCAGCGATATTCCAAGGAACACCGGCTCTAACCCGACTGTAAGTCGTGTCTAGACAGTTTGACGGCAATGTGTAAATACCATGGAGCAAGAATGCACCACGGTATGGGGCTCATGGTATCCGACACTTCACAGTGACAGATGACGAGGGCCACAGCTCTCTATAGTGCGCGTTAAACTGATCGGCACGATCGGAACCCTTTACGAACAGCAACCCGTCTCCCATTAGTGCCGATGTCTTCAATAGTGCCGCGTTTTTGCGCTGGTTAGCAGCACCCTGTTGATCCTGGTACTAGCTAAACCTAAGGGCAGCGGCCGACCTATGTATTTCATGCGGACATACCGACCCTGTAATACGCGTGATCCGAGTATGACACACAGCTTTCAAAGATGACCTTTGACCAAAATGTTTCTATCTCACAGCTGAAGTGTATTTTTACTTTTTCATAGTATACATCGGATATGCTTTCGGTGAACATCGAACTGCACTTTTCGCGAAAAAGTTCCCTTACGGAGGCAGGGGGCGGAATGTGTCGAGATGTAAGGCGCTAATGGCGAGCATCCGGCTGTCGTTGTGGTGGTGCAAGAAGACATCAACCGGGGGCTACGATGGTAAAGATAACGATACTTGTCTTGTGACGGTTGCGAATGAAGAGGCTCCTTAACCCAAACAGTCGGAGTGCCATCCTTGTTTTGCAACCCTATTTGTTTATAGGTGGGCCATGAGATTGTTCATCGGATTGAACCTTCAACTTGTTGTCAAACTATGCGTTTGAGCGAGGTATACAGCTTTTCAAACGAGCAGCCTCATGAAGTGTGCGTGAACTCTTACCGTGGCCTGCATGCGTATGCTGTGGAGTCATCCCACCGTAGGGGTCGCACTTTTAGGGGTCAAACGCTCCTGACCGGTTGAGCTCGTCCTGAAGTGAGGAACTTCCTGTTGTTGCGATCATTCGACGCGTGCATTTGTTTTAGGTGTTGCTGATAGACATTGATTGGGTTGCGCGAACGAAAATCCTAGAAGTCATGTTTCGGGTGAAACATTGAGCGCCTGATGTCAGGAGCTGAGGATTTATGGATGCACCCCTACCGTGTGCTTCGACAGTGCTGCCGTTGATTGCACGTGGCTAGAAGTATTCGTGCAACATGTGGTCACACATGCGATTCCCCGGCATGCGTTATCCGCTGGTCTCTTTGCGAAATCAGGTATCTCTACAAGAACGAGCTCACGACCCTACCGCCCGGCATCTTCGACGCCACTCCGGCTCTGGAGACCGTGTAAGATATCGCCTGTGGACTTTATTGTACCGGCTATATGGAACACCTATGAGGAGTCAGCGACGAGCGTACGCGTAGTTCGACACGTCGGGTGCGGTAGACGCGTTGCTGGTGGGGCTTGTTTCATATTGGGCTAGAGGCGTGTCATGGCAGCGGTAGTGCGCATTATTAGGGAAGTCAACGCGGGCTGAGAAATGTTATGAACTGAAACACTAGTCATCTAAATCGTTGGACAACGCAGTGCCATTCCTTCTGTACCTATAGGCCACGGGTTTTGAAGTCCGGCTGCGTGTTATTATGTATATCTTCCCCATCACTTTGACTGTTTTCATTCAGGATAGAGCTCCTCAAGTAACGTGCCTTAATGAACTCGGGTGCGACAAGAGTTACGGGAATGGTACACCGTTGTCTAGAAGACTTGTATTTGGCGGAGTGGGTTCGAGTCAACCAACATCGTAACAATGGTGTCATTTTCATCACTCATCTACGGGCGTAGCGCTGGTTCATCGTGCAACAGGAGCATCTCTATATCGAAAATGAGATGATGGATACGACGTTGAGCCCCACAAGTGAGGATAGGTGTGCATGGTCTGTGACGTCATGTTGACGTGTGGGGTCCGTACGACCTGCACGACTTCGCACATTTCATGAGTTGGGTCTGTACTGCATGGATATTGCACCACAAATCCTACCACATCTCCACCGATACGGAGGATCCAAATGACCTAGATCGGGACTTGTCCGACGCTCGCATTATTTTTCCAAAACAGGTGGCTTAGGCTTAACGTGGGCATGACGGTATCAGCCGGTCTTTTCGACGGTCTGACATCCTTGACCTATTTGTGAGTGCAGCCAAATAGTTGACCAAGGACTCTGTTCACCTTTTGGGGCCGCGATGGAGACAGTTGTCTTTACGTTTCCCAACATTTTCACTTTTCTGCTTCAATGTTTCGGGATGTGCACCGCCTCCGTAACTGTGTTTGTTACCCTTCGACCACGAAACGGTTTCGGATCCGGTTTTGACCGAAGTGCAGAGCTACTCTCGTGGGGTAGCCTTTTTACTGCTAGCCCTCTTGCAGTTGCCTTGGTCAAGGCAAGCAAATTCAACTCGTGTGGTTGGAACACAGGAGCTATGCTAAGTGGAGGAGGCACGTTACGTTACGTGGCAAATTTATTATGTGGTCTACAGCTGCTGTAAGATCCATCTTCAACCGATGTGTGTCCCGAGATGCCTAATCTCGTTGATGTTGTTGTTTTCGTTGTCGTTGTTGGTGGTGAATATAAAACTAAGCGAACATGCGACATGAGTATTATCTACGCAATCTACGACAGAGGTGTAGGATTGTTGTTTTTAAGCTTCTCCCTTGGGGAGCTCTATACCCTCGCCGAAACACTCACTTTGAGCAAACTGGAAGTGCAGTCGGGCGGACAAACTCGTGGCCCATCTATACAAAAAAACTTATTGCAAAAATAGGATGACATTCCGACGAGTTTGGAATAAGGAGCCTCGTCATCCAGAAAATAAAACGCCAAAAAAACTATCTCTATCGTAGAACGCGTCCATCCTTGACCCACGGGATGGAGGGAAAAAAGCGCAGGATGTTAGGATGAATGAACAAATTGGTGAGAGCACCCCTACCGTAAGATTGTCCAGGGAGCAGGGTGAATCCCAACGTTTTCGTTTATTTCTCGTGGACTGGTCGTTGTTCGAGGGCATGCCTTCATGTGGGACAGCAGCAACTGGACTAGATGCTTGCCGTATCGAACGCGTGCGACTACTGCATGCAGATGTCTGCGTGGTGCAAAAGAAAACGAAGTCGCTATGAACACCATATGGTTTCACTTTCCGCAAAACGTTCGGATCTTAACGGAGTCATCCCACGAAAGAGGTGCAGCAAAACGTTCCTGAGCTTCTAACACCAGGAGGTTAGTATCTCACCTTAAACATTACTTCGAAGATTTTCGTTCGAGCGACCCGACCAATAGTTATGTGCGCTATTACGGGGGCCTATAGTGAATAGGACCAAATATGGATTGTAAAAGTAGGGAATAATTTTGGTTTTTGTGTGGTCCGCAGGTCCTGTTTATTTCGGTCCCCCGTAATAGTCCTAGACTATCTTACTCGTCAAATTATCATGCTAACCGGTAGTTCCCCACTTCAGGAGCTCAACCGGCCAGGAATTTTTGGCCGAGAAAAATACAACTGTTACACCGTGATATGACCCCACAGGCGTTGTCGATTGCGCATGGTACCGTAAGGCGCGTGGTACAAAAGATGTAGCTCGATTTTTGTCTAATTGTCTT
>JBBMKB010071544.1:0-14045 GCA_037833945.1 Alaria marginata | reverse complement strand
AAGAAAGTGTTTAAGAAACACCTATTTCGAGTGAGCCTCAGTTTCTTATTTTCTTATTTTGCCATCAACCTTGAGCAACCTTGAGGATAGGTATTTTGTAGAGTTTAGTATGGTGCTCGCCGGTGAACACGAGTTCTTAGTCCTTCTTTCTTAGTGTCCCTCGAAAAGGGAGCATTAGTTTCTTATTGGATAGTTTCTCATTGGCGGGCCTATACTGTAGTCGACCGTTCGACATGTGCGTTGTTTTGGCAAACGCTTTTTGTGTGTACCTGAAGTGTATACAGTCGCCAGCTGTAAACGTGCTTGATGTCCATCATTTTCACGGCGTTCTCTAGTGAAGAGTGGCTGATGGGGGACCGTCACAGGCGATACACAGCCCCCCCCTATACCCGACATCTATCCCACAACAATTGCGCGTGTCATGAAGGTTTCATGCTTGCTATATTTAATTTGACCTATATATAATTACGTACGTACCTATCTCGAATATAGTCTCCGTAGCCCGCCCCGAGTAGTCGTCGATGAAGACCACCCAACGGAAAAAAGGCACCCACGTATACGTATATGGTTTACATAACATTAGCCCACCCCGCGTAGTCCTTCATGCGCACCACACGACGATGGTATGATAGTTGTGATATTATCCGGGAATAGAAAAAACATGTTCGAGATATGGCTATGCGAACTGCTATTGGAGTACCACGGGATGCGTATGGACTCCGTAACCCAGCGCGATGTAAAGTTTCTATTTTGCTTGTGTCGTAGGCAGCAGCATGATCCATAACTAGCTTGATATTGTGTTGTGCACCATGCAGGTCGGAGGCCGATGTCGGTCGGACCGGAGTCATCGAAGAGGCAAACGGTGTAGTAGATAGAGCATGTCTAAAGAAATATGGGAAGGGACACTATGGCTGATCTTGCCCAGCTTCCAGAGACCATAGCGAGTCTTGCACCAGAGATAGCTCCTGCAGATAGGGACCCGGTGGAAGAGCTGAAGTGTTGGCGCTAGTGACGACGCGGCACGAGGCCTTATCTGCGGGCTGGGAAAGTATCGCCTCGCCAGCCCGGCATTGCGCGGGGGGCAGCAACGGTGCGGATTTGGCGGCGAGAGAAGTTGGTAATGGTGCTGTGTCAGAGTTCCTGGCCGGTAGCAGATACGGGGGTCGGAAGCGTCGCAAGTCAAAATTCCATCCTCGTGAAGGGCTGGGGAATCCGGCTCAATGAGTACCGTATGGGATAGTACCGCGGCCGCAGGCGAGTTCGCGGTCTAGAATACGAGCGATCATGAAGGCACTCCGATCTCCAACGACGGTGAGGTGACGCCAAGGGTGTCATGGTAGGGGGGTGACGCTGTGGGGGAGGTCGACTGGTGGATACTTTGGCATGCCAATCGTGTCATCGGCATGCAGGCAGGGCTTACGTTCATTGGCGGAGACACGACAGTTGGCCTTCGCTCCCAGCATATCCGAAGGAAGGCCGTCGTAGAGGGGATTGTTGTGTAAACGTCTGCCATTGGGGGTGTAAGAGACAGGCGCCAGGCACACGACGAAGATATTTAACACACCAAGCTAGTTGAGAGAGAGGGAGAGTTTTCTTGAGCGCAGCTGCGTTTGTTCCTTTCTTCGCACCTTGCCGAGTCGTAGCGGCGGAGTTCTCGACCCATTTCCAGCAATTTATAACGAAACGAGGGGGCTAATGAGGGCCATCTATGACGAGCGATTTGCGGCGTCCAAGCGCGAGACGGTGACAGCGTGAGGTTCGCATACGATGCGGTAAGAGGGCTGCTGACGACCGGCGGGTTGCAGTAGACCAGTTCGTTGCGGCCCACGCTTCGATGTTCTCCAATATGGGGAATCTGAATAGCGTGAGGGGGGGGCATAAAAGGCTACACCCTTGTGAGTTTCGTGGGGTGCAAGCCCTGTAGTGACGCTGACGGGGTTATTGCAGAAAAAAACGACGTGCGAAACCTGCGCGTGCCTAACAGCTACCCTGGTATATCATAGCGGTGTGCATACCACACGCCTCTGTTGACGACGCCAACCACTCCGCTGCACGTTGTTAGTGGGAGTACAGTTACCACTACTGCTGCACGTCGTTCCAACTGAATAACTTTCTATGCGGCATCACCTACCCGCAAATATCTAACCATATGCCTGCCACCTACAGTAGGATGCTGAAATGTCCCTGTTGAACAGTAAACCGGTACTCGTATATGTAACGCCTGTTGGTATTACTTGCTTAGGCTTTTTAGATGCTTTGATACATTCATTCGTGAATGTCGCTGATTCGATATAACAATGTCAACGACGCGAAAGCTAGTTTCAGTACCGATACTGAAGCGTCATGAGCACACAAGAAAAACAAATCCCTATAGAGCAGGCTACAGTGTGTCCAAAGACCTACGGCACCAAGCCCCAAGCCCATCGGGCGTGTGGGGGCACCGAATCCCGTCCAAATCGGTTGCCGTGTTCCTTCTATTTATTCACACTACACTAAGGGGTCAACCAGTTTCCGTAAAGCGTCAGCACAAGAGTCATCCCACGGTAGGGGTACAGCAGTAAGTTCCAGAGCTCCCGACATGAGGAGCTCAATATCTCATCCAAAACATGAGTTCCAAGATTTTCGTTGGCGCGATCCGATCAACATTTCTATCCGCTAGTCCTAAAAAAATACACTCGTAAAATGATCATACCAACCGGTAGTTCCTCACTTCAGGAGCTCAACCGGTCAGGAACTTTGACCCCAAAAAGTGCAACCCCTACGGTGGGATGAATCACAACTCCTACTTGGTGATGATACTCATACGTGGCACGGACCAGTTGAAGCAATATGTGCTTGTTGTAGCAGATTTGCAGCTTCTTTGAAGTTGTGTTATTTAGCATAAATTGAAGTACGGTTCCGTATTTGCTTCAAGCTTTGTCGTCTCGAGTTCTCCCCCCTGGAGGTCACTCTTTAAATTCTCCAACTACCGGTATCACCAGACAAGCAATGAACAGCATTCCATAAACAATCTCATTCAATCATGGACTTCTTTCTTTCCAGAAACTGTTTGTCCTACAGCTCTCCACCGCCACATGACACGCCTGCGTGGGGAATGGTTTTATCGTTTACGTTTGCTCGCTTGCTAGCGTCCACAGCAACCACTGCGTTTCATAACCCACTGTACTGCACTCGCTTGCTCGCCTTGCGCTTTGTTCACAGCACATTGCACATGTACTTGCGATGAAAATCGTGGTTACACTTACTTGTCGGTGATGGATTACTGCCGATAATACACACTAATATCACTGATAATCGTGGTATACACTCGTCAGTGATGGATTACTGCCGATAACACACACCGCATCACAACACCACACGGGACACAAGCGCGACGCTCACACAACAACGAAAACGCCTCTCGACTGCCGTCAAGTTATCTACCACACCCGCCTGGACCAACAGGTGGTTAAGCCGAAATCGAACATTCGCACATGACATCCACGCGTTTTGTCTTAGAAATCAAAACGGTACCGGGTACCGCGTGCTATTTCTTGCTGCAGGCGCTCCTGAGCATTTTCTTGGCGTCTTACGACGCACGTAAGAGTGCACGACGAAAACTAGTCTCCCCGCCTAACAGATGCCCCTCGACTTCTCGACGTGCCCATCTGATATATTTTGAAACAAAAAAAATACTGACGTGGCAACACCAGCGTAATAAAAGACAATGTGGTAAAAAAACATCTGGGTCAAACTCCTGTACGGCCATCATTGCGGGGCTCTCTCCCCCTAATCCTAACGAGCCCTGTTCGTCCAGAACTGGCGACGCCATCGCTCACCCGGCATTGCCCCAGGAGAATACGAACGGTACAGGGCACGTTCGACGGTAAACTAGTTCAAGAACTAGCAAAACAACCTTGAAGGGTTTGTTTAGTCAGAGTATGTACCCTAGGAGTACCCGGACACCCACCCGAGGATGACCTAAACAACTAGGTTTAGTACGCAGGTACCCGAGAGTATATACCCTACCAAACATACCCTTGCAATCGATCCTTCGCCAAACGCCTGGAAGAGAAAACAGACCACGAACGGGTGGTACAGCTAACTAACTACTTCAAGTACACATGCAAGCCATCAACAAGGCAAAAACACAAACTGGTCTACTTTCGAAGGAGAAATAAATCCCCCCCCTCCTATAACATGTATAATACAGGGAGCCATGAATTCATTTATGGAAGTTATGGCTGACCCATACGCCTAGAAGAAAAGCCGACTGAATATCCTTGGACTGCAACACTCACGTACACACCAGAGCGCTACACATCAAAAAGAGCACAGTCGTAGTTACAAATAGTAGCCTGACTTTATAATAGAAAACATAACCAGACCACGAACTACACAAAAGGATTCGAGCATGGGAACAACAAACCAAAGCTTTTGCCCGAGAATCCACTCTCTGTGCAGTCCCGTGTGCCCTACACAAAAAAAATAATACATGCTACAATCGACGAGCTGGGTACGAGTAGCGCTCTCACGGCTAACAAGCTAGACGGACCAGGCCCCGACGGCGCCATTTCCAACAAACACACCGCTCTGTAAAATAAAATTCATACCCGAGGGTTTCCCAGAAAACAAACCAAAACGATACACAAGGTGCTCGTCGCTTCCCTCCCGCTCAGACGGCTCTGCCATTTTTCAGCCACAGGCACTGCCAAAACCACGGCAGTCTCGTCGGCAACATTAACTTTAGGTGTTCCCCCACACCCACAATCATATATGGGGCACGTAAATAAGCAGTTTTCCCAGTATGGTCCCCGACGCATGCATGCCTGTACATGAGTAGAAAACCCACGAGGATATCCCAAAATGGCCCCCGACGCCACGCAGAGCGCACATCAAGGGGCCATGGCGTCTGGAACCCCGCTGTCGTCGATGTCTTCCCAACCGAAGGGCCACTCAGACGCCCACAGAGGGGTCTCAGGCATGTGGTAGGTGTGGTGGTACGTCCTCTTTGGAGGGTAATATGAAAAGTTTGACCTGCAGTTGGGGAGAGCGCGAGTTTTTTGTGCAGATATTTTATGGTCCAGAACAAGCACTGGGAAGCGACCGCAGGACTAAACGGGACATGGAATTATCAACTGGTCCTTACACTGACATTGGGAGCAGCAATGACGGAGGTCGCTTTTGTATTAATTTCGTCGGATCCTGTAGAACTAATGCGATCGACGAAAGGCAGAAAACGGCAGCGGGGCTATATACCTAAAATCCCTGCCCCAAAAAGACGTAAAATAGGCCATCGTGGCAGATAAATCGACAAATAAATACGCTAGTACAAAAAGGTGTAACGAGGTATGGTGCGAGGTATACAACTGGAACTTACAGATGGCCATATTATAGCAAATGAAACGCGCGGTCGAAATACCACGCAGCTTGTAAAGTTTAGTATTGCCCATCCAACCGGCTGAACTCACAGCTGACGTTTTTTATTTTGTTTCATGAAAAATAAAGAAATGGCGAGGGAAAAAACAATGAAAGTCGCGAACTCCTGCCCGTTTTCTGCAAGTACTCACTTTCTCGGCTTCTGGAGGTGGCCCCTAAGGCGGAGAATGTAGGCCGTGAAAGTGGAGAACCAGCATCCCATGAACGTTCTCCCTTGGCTCGCGATAACCTGCGGAACGCCGTGATTATAGTAGAATACAAGCTTCCCCTTCGGGCCTTCGGAATGTGGTTGGCTTGAAATCCCGGGGGTATCGCAAGTTGGAAAGGGGGGGGGAAACCCTGACAGAAAAAAAATAGCCCCGCACAAGTAACCCGGCAAGTAGCACCGACCAGCCCAGACGGGTTTACATCTCCGTGTATGTACGACCCGGCAGCGAGCGTGAAAACCAGAGTAGCCGGAGACGGTAGACGCGCGCCGTAAGATAGTATAGCCTTTGCCAGGAGCTTGCGCAGCAGAATATTATTTTAGTAACTGTCGTCAACTTGTGTGCGTTTGGGGTCGATGGACGCTTCAGGCAACTCGAAACGGGTCCCTACTTTTTGGGGCTGTCAAAATTAGAAACTTGGATTCGCTCGGAATTACATCGGTACGATGGCAGGTTTAATTGTGTAACATCCCTCGGGCATCGAGACAGGAGAGTCGTCAACAACACGGACCGCCGAAACGACCTGTGCAACAAAACAGCTGACACGCAGCCGTATTGTGTTTCTATGACGGCAGAGCTATTATCAAACTTACTCTCTGAGCACGGTTTAAGATCCCTCGAGAAACGACACATGCATTCATATGTTCAACAAACTGGCTTTGCGAAGCCACAGTTTATCTGTAAATCCGGGAGTGGAGCCGAGAATCAAGCTCGACAACGACGTGAAACCACGAACTAGATTGCTCTACTCCTACCCTACGAATCTACTGGAATGTACAGCAGTCCTTTAAGGCATCTCTAGACGGCGATGAATGAACTGCTACGCACGTAAATCCCGAAATCTTCGAGGGGTGAGATATGTTAATTCCGAAATGCCGATTGCGTTGAGATTTCGCAGCTATCGCACCGCTTCCATCACTAAACAAAGCTTCCCCCCCAACCTCCTTCACGACGTACCTGCTCCAGCATACCCAGCAGGTTCGGATTGAGTTCGGACACGCCCGCCCGCTCGTAGTAGGTAGACAAAAACCGGATCCGAAGCCGATCCTTGAACGGATCGAACATAGATAGATCCGTCTCGTCCGTGGCGATATAAACCACCTCGTTTTCCGACAGATGGCCCTGTCCGCATCAAAAACAACAACACAGCCGAAGATACGAGACGGAGCCTCGAACGTTACAAACCCAATATGTATACGTACGTGTTCCATGTGAAATGAATGCACCCGCCTACACAAACGGCCTAAATACTTGAAACATGTGCGCCACCCTGAAAGAACATGCCCTGCGTGCACTCAATTGACAACACAACGAAACAGGTGTCGACCTGAAGATGCTGTATCACCAAAGAGCACCAAGCACCGAGCGAGCTATAGTTACGTACCAGTCTGGGTCCAAATACAAATCACTTTCCCCAACTACAAGCCAATTCAAACGCTGATCATAATTGAACCCAGACTGGTACAATTACTGACGTCGAGGGAAGCGGCGGCTTCTTCGTCGGTGGCTGAGCACAGCAAGCGATATTGGAGGATGGGTGGGCCTCGCTCCACGATACTAAGTCCCGACGGGTGTTTCCGCGGAATAGGCCTCGCTGGAGGTCTTCTACTAGCCTCCAATGTGTTCACAACCGGGAAAGGGTGCACCAAATACGTATGAGGTTGCTCACTGGAGGAGCACCATATCTCACCCAACAACTGACTGTGATAAACGTGAAAGTGCAACCCGATGAACAACCCCACGGCTTAGGTATTCAACAACAATTTTGTACAGCACAAAGAAAGTGCATTCCAACTATAGTGGGTAGGTCCTCATTTGAGGCGCCCCAGTAGTCAGAATTGTTTCCCCTCAAAAGCGCTACCCCAGTCGTAGCACGGGTCTAGGTATGACGGCACCATTTCGTGCTCGGCACTACCTGGCGACAATGAATTATCAAGCCGTCAACGAAACCCCAAAATTGGAGAACTGGGCGGTTCACGAATGTGTACAGCTTCACTACCCTCGTTTGGCATTGCCACATCGCATCAACCGTGCTTTCAACCAGACAAGACGCTTGAAGGAGACGTTGCGCGAGCATAATCCAATACGCCCCCTGATGAAAAGTCAGTAACGTGAAGAACCCGATACTCAGAATCGAAATACAGATGGAACAACATATTCAGGCCCGGGTGCGAACAGCGGCAATAACTCCAAGTGCAACATTGAAAGGCGCATCCTGTCACGCAATTGTACGGCATTGCCACTGCTAAAGAGCGAGCGGCCCGCGACCAGCATGACGGCACTCTCACCAAACTGTTAGCCGCAACATCCGCTGGGGGGATGTTGACTGCCTTGTAAGCTCCCAGGAAATCGTTTCTGATGGTGGAAGGGGCGAAGCCGGCAAGGAACGCATTCTACGTTAGCGGGTGCACCTATTCGTTCTGAGCTCCCTCACTTGAGGAGCTCTATACCTCATTCAAGATTTTGATAATTATTGAAAGTGTAATCCGATGAGCAATCTGATGGCCTAGGCATATCGCCAATAATGTTGTAAAACACAAAACGGTATCCCAACGAATCTTCAGTTGAGGAGCACCGTGAGTTTGCAGTATATTGCCCAAAAAAGGACAGCAAAAACACGAGTTCGGACGTTTCGTGGAGCGTTCATATTATACGCTGTTCGGGGAGGGTAACGCTTGAAGAAATGCGAGAAGCGGGATTCGAGATTCTGCCTGCAAAAATTGTTGCCCGTTTTCACCGGAAGTCAATGGGAATGTAAGCGCCATAAACTAAGCCAAACTGCGCTCCAGGATATAGCCGGGGGGCCGAAGATCGTCCCCCGAGTGAGTGAGCGAGCAACGGAGACGAGAACGGTCCTCCCATGTTGCCGTCTCGACGTCCTGAGCAACTGTTAGCAATCTTGTAGGCAAAGCGGCGCACCCCTCTCAGAATTCCCGATTGAACCACGTCGTAAAACGTCCCGCAATGGGTGGTTCCTGTCACCGCCTGATAGTCACACAATCTAGGGTCTCGTTAGGGAACCCCCTCGATTTTTTCGCGATTCTAGATCGCCCTCGTTCATGACGGCGTGCCTGCTCCAAGAGAACATACGTCTCTAGAGGAGCGTATTTGTCACATACACCACTCTCTACGCAAAACAACCCAGGGACTCGTAGACCGTTAGAATTCCCACCTTCTGACATGGAACGAACTGAAGCTTCCTGAAGGGTCTTCTTCCCTGAGCAACGCGATCACCTTCGCCGGGTCGAAAAAACAAAAACGGGAAACCCCAAGCGCCGAACGTAACCCGAATACAGAAACAGCCCAGGAGTCAAGTAGCACGGACAACCAAGGCACCATGGAGCTTTAACACGTTAACCCCTTCAGAACTGCACGCACGTTTTTGGGGGGAAACTACTTGGAATAAGTGTGGCGTCATTGTCCTAGTAGTACAAGGGTTCAGACGCCTCACACGGGCGCAACTGGCAGTGCGGCAAACGCTGAGAGACGTCCATCGAGATACTGGATATCAACAACACAGAAACGTTTAACTTCTTGAAAGCGAAAGCTCCAACTTCGAGAATGTCGAGGTCCGCTGAGGTTTGTCCGCTTAAATCGTCTCTCCTCAAACCCCGAAAATAATTAAGTATCAGCAACGCCTCTCCTCTCCATCACCGCCCCCCGAACAAAACAGTGAATCGTATCCCTCGGATGTGGGTATAAATCAATGTCTTGATCATATCATACCGAAATATTCGTAACACATGTATTTGTTTGCAGGCATCGTCCGTCCACCCGTTTACCCCTTGAATTTCGGGTTTGTACCTGGCCACCCTTTCAGCAGACCACCCGTTTCATCCTTGTATTTCGTGCTTTTACCTGGCTAGCCTTGAGTAGACCATCCGTCTAATCCTTGTATTTCGTGTGTTTACCTGACTAGCCTTGCAGTAGACCTCCTCCGGGTAGTGCATCATGTCCCTCAACAGCCGCTTGTAATACCGGTCAGCGACCTCGTCCGTGTGCAGCACGAGCGAGTAAAAAGGGGCTAGGAGACGCGCGTCGTGACTCCGCCAGTGGATTATCTGCAGCCAGAACATCAAAGCGGCGCCGTACGTATGCAGAAAGTTGTGAATTATTCCATTCCGTTCATTGGAGTGACTCTTGTCGGTTAAGGGGGGGGGGGGGTTGCATGACCTTTTCCCGTTCGTTCGAGTGGCACTTGTGCGTTTGGTTGGAGGCATATCATCTACTCGGTAAGTGCGCGCGTCTGGTAGAGGCGCGCGTCGTGACCCCGTTAGTAAAATATCTGCAGCCAGAACACGAGCGCGGCGCCGTACGCAACGGTGGGGGTCTTGAATGATACATTTAGGTGCATCGGAGTGACTCTTAAGGATTCGCCACGAGTGAGGTTCGTTGGAATGACCGTTCTGGATTCGACACGAGTGAGGTTCGTTGGAATGACTGTTCTGGATTCGACACGAGTGAGGTTCGTTGGAGGGACTCATCTGGATTCGAGAAAACTTAGGGATTCGACCGGAGTGAGGCTCGTTGGGGCGACTCTTACTGTTTTGATAGAAGTGAGGTTTGGCCTATATGTGGCAAGTCCTTGCGCGTCTACAAGTTGATATTATAGCTGTCGCTGCCAGTTTATTCCGTTTATGGCCTGTATTTAACAAGTTTCCAACTCTTAAAGGTATTCTATTGATAGTCTAATTCCAAAATATTTGTCTCCGTCACGGGAGTGCAGTGCTACAAGGGCTAAAAATTAGTTAGCCATTTACCGGGTCGGCCGCCGATTTTCGACCAGCGAGCTCTTTCCACGCCCCACCACTCGCTGACACAGCCAGAGTCAGAACATGGGGCCAATCAACCAACCGCAGACCACCATACCGACGGACAGGGAAGAGCACGACCAAACCAGGCATATATACATCCATTATGCTAGCAACTCCTTTGGCATAATTGGGCGCTTCTAAGAGCATAAAAGTAGCAAAAATGGGTACTTTTTCAAGCATAACGAGCATATTGGTGGGGGTTCATGGTAAGTGCACAGAGTCTAAATATTATTGTGTGCTCCTTATCCAGCAGAAAGCATATAAAATAGGGGGAAATACTCGAATGGATAGTCGATAACAGAACAAACCCCGCCCACTCTTAATTGCATCGGACCTGCTTGTGCGCGGAGGGGGTCGTACTATGTCTGAAGCTCCCTCAAATGTGATCCTACATTCTACAGCTGTACGGCGAGCTATTAAGTCGCGTTCGCCACAACAACCCCCCAACTCATCAATCTAGGCAAACAACACTCACAGGCCGAAAACGACATGACACGATGAAAGTAAAGCCAATAAAACGCCGTTTCTGGTCTGGTCTTTATGTCGCGAAGGTATCCCGATACCTCGATACCTATCGTTCTCCTCACAAGCCTAGGGCAGAAACTAACAAACCAGGTGGCTTTCACTGCGAACAGCCAAAATCACAATTTTCTCGTCGCCTTCCTTATTATTCCCCTCCACCCAATACAACCCCCAAGGCACCAGATTGGATAAACACCGGGTAGGGATGGTCCCTCCTATGGCGGGGGGGCATAGTAAACAAAGAGGACCCACGGTTGACCCAGAAAAACATGTATATGTAGTGGAGTACCAGACTTGAAGAGAGTCCATATTATAAAATAACACGGACTTGAGAGCGCTTAAATAGGCTTATCACGCCTGGTGACGCCTACACAAAATAAAGCCTGCCAGGTACGTAATACCCAATGTTGGAAAAGAGCAGCACAGAGACAAGAGCGGCAACACTAGCGTTTTACGAGGGGCTCCTAAATCGGGTACCCCCCGTGTATTCCCATAGTGTTCCAAACCATACTGGGTTGTGATTACTCTCTTCCCCCGTAAATACTGAGCCAGCGTACGTCACCTTGGCTTCTTGCCAGGCTTCCCGATACTCCACGAGCTCCCTTCCGAACAGCCATTGTTTGGCGAGTTCGTACGGCGCGGCCTGAAATCGGTGTCCCACCGCACGATGGCGCACACACCAACATCAAGCGAGGGGCAGCAGGAGACATCAAGCGGCGGCAGGAAGGAAGCAAGGAAGGAGGGAAGGAACGCGCTTACTTTCACGTTTTGCGTGCCGTGTTTGTCGGACCATCGACTGTAAACACGCGGTTCGGTGGGCGGACAAAAGCGAGAGCGTTTGTTGAGACCCCACATTTCTGACGGCCGCGTTCTTCGATCATGGTGTGGGTTGATTGACCACAATTTTCAGACCAAATACGACGTATGTGACGAAACAGCCGTGTCGGGCGGCGTCACGCCAGTAAAACCTTTAGGAGCTCAAAACTAAAACTACTATATTTAGTCTAGACCGCCGTCCGTTTCAGGCCTAAACCGCCGACTCCTTTAGCATCCTCGATTCAGATGGGGGTGCTATCGCACACACAGCAAGCCTATCGAAGGTGACACTACCTTATACTTGGTAATCCGGAGACACACGCCCTTCAACCGCGTGACTGACTAGAGACACGTCGCAGTCGAGGAGATAAGCAAGGACGGCAGGGCAGAAGGCTGATTGGCACCTTTTACCAAGGTCCAAAGTTCTTTGTTTGACAATTTCTCAACCTCTAACGCCCAACTCTGATGACAGAATCGCGTGGAAGCATGGTCCAGTTCCACCTCGACATGCGAGTCTTTTTCTTGTTTTCGCTCTTTGTGCGCTCAACTACTCATTGTTCCATGCCGGTGAAACAACACACGCGATAAATCTTGAAGAAACAAACAAAGCACACGGCAAGGCGAGCTGCGGCAAATAGACCGGCTCTGAATATTCAACAGTAGTAGCTCAAGCCAAAAAATACTATTTCGTGCTATTATACGCGAAGTAATAAAGTGAAATGATATTTTCGGAATTCGGGGACACGATAAAAATGCACGCAGTCAAAACTACAACAGCACACTCAGCCGCCAGTCACCCAGTTAGCTAGCAAAATGGACTTGCTTACCTCAAGGTCGACTCTTTCATCTAGTCGTCGCGGCATGACGAACGCAGATTTGGCAACCTCGAAGGCCGGAAGCCCCTTTTCGTACTGAGCTCCCACCTTCTCGAGGTACTCCGTAACAGCCTTAGGGCGACCAGAAGGGGAGGCGTGCGTGTGGAGGGGGTGATCAGTTTCCACGCCGGCCACCAATACCGTAGTTGGCAACCCCCAAGCTGCATATCGTCTCCCGCGAAGATGGAAATTAGTGAACGTCTTCCATTAGTACGAGTGCGAACGAATTACATTTCACCTCACACTACGTACTACCAATATATTTTCCAACGTTGCGCATTTCGCTTCTCTAACAAATGCGGTTATGTACATACTTCGTACCATCTCCACCAACCCTGCATGGCAACGCCTCATTGCACACATACGAAAGCATTTCCATCAATCCTCCCTCCGGGCCCAATCTGGATGCTAACCTTAACCTTCGGTGCCCTCTTGACTAACTCTGTCCCCCACATTTCGGCGCGTGTCCGCATCCCCAATGACGCGAATGGAAACCCCTATATCGGTGTTGCCGTTCCACATGTCACGAACGTTTCTTCAAAGTATGTACTGCAAAGAAAAACGCCTGCTGAAAATCAACCAAACGGAGTCACATGCAAAACGTTCCTAGGTACGACGGCCGCACGAGCGCTATGATACGATCTCTCAACAAGGGTGCGAAGAGAGTCTATCGGAACCGAATATCACAGGAGCACCTTTCTCCAGGTGTACACCGCATTGGCGACTCCCAGACATTTTATCGGAGCGACCATCGCATTTCTGTTGGTGATATATGTCTTGATTAGGGGTTCACTGTGTCCGAAGTATAGCAAACGACACCATGTTCACCCAGCTTGAGGGGTTTATTTCTTCCAATGCCAGCGCGCCTCACCTTCACGTCAAGACGTTTCACTCGTTCCGAGGGCGGGATTCCCAGATTCCCCGATAATGCCTCCTTTTCGATGAACTCCTCAGTGGTGATCACGCTCACCCGCCCGGACTCGCGAAGCTTATCGAAAGAGAACAGCTCACGAAGGTCTACCTCCTGGAGAGGGCAACCGCAGACAAATCAAAAACGGAGACCAACGCATCGGTGAGTGTCGACTTACACGCAACGCAGCAAGGATAGACTCGCCGCAAACCGCCACGCCTTTAGATTTTCCGTGCGTTGAATTAAACCGCAGATTATTCGTGCGTCAATTAAAGACTGCAAAATGAAAAAATCAAACCTGGTGCCAGAGTGAAAGTATTTTATCCCGACCGCAGGTCTGGTGGTGGTTTTACCGCGGAAGATCGGCGGATGCCATATCCAGCTATTACGGAGGACCATAGTGTTTTTGTGTTTTCGTCCCATGTATTCTGGGCGCCAGATGTTTGAACGCACCAGCCGGGGTCACACAGGGGGAAGGTAAACA
>JBBMKB010071533.1:0-14045 GCA_037833945.1 Alaria marginata | reverse complement strand
CGCTGCTCTCTGTTTTTTGTGCGTGAGTGATCATCGAACCAAGAAATAACACATGATGCCTCACCAGCCCAGCAGATAGATGCGGATTTTCGCTGAATATTGTGACGGTTTGGTTATTCGCCACACAAACCGCTCGCGGTAAATTTTCTCAAACAAATAATACGTCTCCATGAAACTGAAAAGTAGACAAGTAATTATTTTTTGTAAAACTACGGGGAAACCCCCTAATGTGCGCCTGAAATGAGACGCGCAATATCAACGTAAACATATAGTAGGTGACAGGGCACCGGTGGTCTCTGAAGAAAATACTCTGCAAGAGGGTTCACCACTCCAACACTGCTCGTCGATGTCCATCGAACTTCGCTATCTCACGCCCTCGCGCTTCGGCGGGTCAACCTTGGCCCAAGAAAAGGTTCTTACACTCTCGGGGGAGATTGAGCTATCCGACCAAGTCCACGTTAGCGTTTACGAGGTTTACCACAAACATACATACATGCAGTGCACCATCATCGTGACTCGGACAGCCCAGTCCAATCCAAGCGGCATGCTAACATCGCAAACATGCTCGATGAACGAGCCGGGAGTCGTCGTCGTGATGGTACCGGGCGCATCATCTACCAGGCACTACATGCATATCGGGACAAGAACCATGGCCAACGTTAGCCTCGCCGACATGGTCATGACGCGCGGGTTCGGTTCCACACGAGGCGCGTGCAAAGGCGGCGCGGTGCGACTGCCGCACCTACGATGTTAACTTCCTTTGTATTTCCACCACACACTGCCTGTGACGCACAGCCTTTATTTAGGCTTTACAAAGGTTCGTGTGTCGTCAATCTTGGGATCGCTTGTTGAGCAGGCGGGGTAAGCCGCAATAGCTTGTACCTGGTATTATATACTGTAGTAGTATACTGGAAAAAAATGGATTGCATGTGCCATTTCTTGAAAATGGGTGCGTTCTACCCTGACTTCAACAATGACTCTGGAAAAAGGATTATTCTCGGCATTACGTGATGCTGCGAACGTGTTGCTGTATTTTTTAACTAGTGTTACTATTAGTAATATGCCCGAAACAAACAAAATATGATAATCCGAAACATGAACACGAAGAAAACGCGAACTGCAACCGTGTGCTGGGGACAAATCATGCGGACTTTGAGTTGGATCCGTTTTCGATACAGTTAGTAGAACGAGGTCTAATCCGTAAGAAGCTTCGACTAAAAAAGGCAAACTCCCGACACGGCTGTTTAGTAGTTCCGGTTTAGATATTACACAGTAGCAGTACTGGATTTCGCGTGCGGTGAATAAAGGTGGTCCGAAAAGGGCAATTTCCGATCGGAGACAAAGCCATACCTGGTACTTCCGAATATAATAAAAAAAGAGCCGTCTCGATCTCAACTTCTCGGATTTTCTTTTTTTATTTGTCAACGTAACTACCGTAAAAGTACTTACTATTGTGGTAAACAAAAACATCGAAGAAAGTATTTTTTTTTGGATCCGCACCAAAACTGGCGCGACTTTTCGATCCACACAAAACCATCCGACGACCACACAACTATCCGACGAATATGTCTCTATCAAAAAAGTACTTGAGACCCGTCACATCTTCCGCCCAAACAAAACAAAGTACACGCATACACGCCTGATACACACACACGCCCCCGAAAAATCGTTGGAGACTCTTATCGCATATTTCAGCAGCTTGTTGCCGCGAGTCAGCGTGGCGCATCCTTAGGCCCACCCGCGAACACCGTGCAACCTTTTCCGGTGGTTGCAGCGCGCGATATCGACGAACATTTTGCCAGCACCTGCGCTTATACTGTAAATTCGGCGGCTCTCGTTGAAGCCTCGAGCCAGGCGACCATAATTTCGACTAATATCCCCTCGCGCGCAGCACACGCGTTTCTTGAGGGAATAGCGGAATAGCGAAGCAGTTTTGAAGTGACTTTCGCCTGCCCAAAGAAGTCGCGCGATACAGCGAAATATTTTCCAAGTGACTGTTGCGTGCTCTACTCCGCCGCACATCGTTTGCGCCACCAGTGCACAACAGCACTTAAGAACCTCCTATTTTGGCTAAGGCTCGTGGCTTAGTGTGATGTCAACGTTAAGCAAAGGCTCTTAAAGTCTATTATATAGGATTCATATAGGATTTAGAGTGGCGTTCTTGCTGAGCACAAATGCTTAGCTGTAAGTTCTGACATTACATAAAACACTCAGCCTGACATTCTTAACTGCCAAATTCTTAACACATGTCGCGTACTGTATCAATACTCGATTGGAATAAACGTGTTCGACCGACAACAAAAGGGGAGCTAAAAAAGGTACCGTCTAGAACTGTCTCGATTAGAAATCACCTTGCAGTAGGACAGCACGACGCACATCATACGCCTAAGGCAGGTAATTTAGCCTAGGCCACATCACGCCTCTCTGCATGTTGCTCCGTACCCCAATTGCGGCATGCGTTTACGTACAACTTCAACTGCATCGACTATATGTATGATACGTACCTGGTATGGTTTATCTGTGTTAAGCCTTGCAGCGAGTTTGCTTACCGCTTAATTGCCTTTCGTTTGTCTTCGATTGATTACATTTTCTGCGGTTTGCCGTGTTTGTATACGCACACAATGTTTTTTTTCGAACAAGGTACACTTCGCCCCATTTCAAGGAGCCACCACTTGCCCGCCTTCATGAAGCACAACACGATGATAGCGTGGAGGCTAAACGCCCTTTTTAAAGCGACGGCTGTTATTTGCGGGGTACGCCGGAATGCAGGCTACGGTAGGAGTGTCGCTTTTGGGGTCATCTTTCCCATCGGCTCAGAGCTACTTGCGCGCGTATCTACTAGCTACTTTTCGGTTCCACAATACAAACCGCCATGGAGTTGATTGCTTTCCTTCGCCAAAACGTCATGTCTGGGTCCGTGCTTAGGCGAGACACTGAGCTACACGCGCTATCGAGCTAAACTCTGTATGTAGTGCAAGCGAGGCTAAGGCTAAGGCTACCCGTCCCCTACTGCAGTGTCGGTCGCGGACGAACACTACACGGGCTATTGATGACAAGGATGAGGAAACACACCGAGTGGTGGTCGGGGCGATGGCACTATTAGCGATTGTGGAGAATATGGGATGAGATCGGTCAGAAACGACCAGCATCCAACACGTAGCGCCCTTGTACTGCTGCTAAACAGGTGTCACGCAATCCTACACTAATTTCCAGTTGTTTGTCGCCAAAAATGAACTTACTTGCCACCCACGGCGACCAAGAAAGGGTCACATTAGAGCTGGCTATAGCATGCAGCATAACCTGGAATTCTATGTGGGGACATGGGGGAAGGGAATATGGGGGGGAGGGAGCAGCCGTACCCATACCACTGCCTATACCGGGATTTATGTTGTGTGCCTGGCGTACATATGTGGTAATATTAAAAAAAAAAGCTGGGGAGAGGGGGGGCAACAGCCGCACGCAGCGTTCATGCTATCACAAACATAAAACAACTACGTATAAAACACCGCTGACGATGAGAGTAGGCACGGAATGGCCGACCGCCTGAGGTGTCGTGGCCGTTCTTTATTTCTGCTTGTCTCTTAGTCATTTGACCATTGACTACACATCACGTTTGAGACGGTGCATGCACCGTTCCTACTCCTAGTAGAGTCACTTCCAACATTTGGGCGCTCAGTACAATTCTTCCATATGTCACATCATTTGTTTTTGCGTATCTTATCGCCTTCCTGCTAGGCCGTCTGTGGCTACCACCTACCGGTATCTCCTAAGATAGCGATCGTTTTCTCGCTACTATGATATCTCATGTACCAAACTTGTCCGTATCACACATCCGTTAGCTTTCCTCATCCCCCCCCAAAACACATCATGTTCCTCCTTGTACAGTAGTTCGCATGCTGCCACTAACTCTCGTCTACGTTGTCACGGGGGCTGCTCTGTGTACCTTCTTCCTCCTACACCCGACTTCTCTTGCTTCTTTCTGGCAGGTCCAGGTCTCGTACACCAACCGCAGTTTCAGCGATTTCGCGACCGGGTGGGGTACTGGGGGTAGAGGTGGGGTGCGCAAGGTCCCACTTTAGCGTAGATATTATCAGCGACAATTCCCTATCCAATACTTGTCCCTGTTGGGCAGCCCATATTTATGTATTTGGCGTCTCACTACAGTAGTAGTAATACACTATAATATACTGTACCAAGGTATTAATAGTTACTCGCATTTCTGTACTGTGTTCTGTGCCGTCCTCCGTCTCGGGTGGGGTGCGCTATGTGTTACTCCGTTCGTGCAACGAGGGCACCCTTCAATGTGTTTGTTGTAAGCCTGGTATGATATGTATGCATTCTGGTATACATTTCATTTTGTCGCGCTCTCTTGCGCCGGTATGTTCTCGGACACAGTGTCGACATTATTTCCTTTTTCTTTCTTTGTTCTTCCGTACCACTCCGTCCTCAATCATAAGAACCGTTTTGTAAACAAATGTATGATCAAGCGGAACTTATACTTCCAGACATAGTGGTATATGTTATTATTGTTCCTTGCAAAATGTTTTGCCCTCGTTTATATGATATGATATGATATTCCTTGGGGTTGGCATTGAAAATCACCTTGCTGTACACATTTGTTTTCGATATGTGTATCTTTGTCTTCTAGTTTGTGACCGAAGAGCTCGTCTCTCTATTTACAGGAGGCATCGACACCAACACTGGTTGTGCTGGATTGAGAAGGGTGGGAACATAACTACAGTAAGTACACGTTTGACGGGAAGAGCACACACACAGCTGTACGAATAGTTTGTTGTTTTGTATACATAATACGATAGATGATGTAGAATGTATATACTCGTATAAAGGTGGGGGGTGAAAATATATTTTTTTTTGATGTTTGAAGGAGACGATATATGATTTCCTTGATTCGCTCGTTTGAGTTGTGTTCTTTTGTACTTTTCGCACCCGGTACGTTGCCTCTTCATATTATTTTTAAAGAGATGTTTCAAATACGTCAATTATTTTGTACCGAAAAAAGTGTCTTGGTTTGGTTTAAAAAAAAAAGTCCATACACGCCTATATATACATAGGTGCGCAAAAAAGTCATGCACACATGCACACCTACAGGTACCTAAATATGCTACTGACAGTATAATACACCGAGACAGTATATATACCGATATTCCTAGTACCGCAGGCCCAGAAGCCTTAGCCCTAGCCTAGCCGAAACGTCGTCGAGGGTGGGATTAGGGTTGCACCAGGTACACCGGTATACTATTAGTAGTAGTGCACGTAGGCGTGCATGGCTTATATTCGCACCTAGGTGTGTATCATATATTTCCATCGGTCTTCTGTTGTCTCAACAGTCTGCGAGCAAATAATAAGTTGTACCAGCTACCAGCTACAGTATCACGTACATACCTCTCCAGCGCGAAGGACCGCAGTACCGCCACTGCTACTACTACTACTACTACTGCGGTGTGTGCTGCCGCTGTTCTTGGGTACAGTACGCGACAGCAGTTAAGAAACTCCTATTTTAGCTAAGGCTTGCGGCTTATTGGGATGTCAACGTTGAGCACAGGCTCTTAAAACACTATTATATAGGATTTAGAGTTGCGTCCTTGCTGAGCACAAATGCTTAGCTGTAAACATAAAAAACTAGGCCATAAATTCTTAACTGCCACATTCTTAACACATGTCGCGTACTGTATACCTAACGGTTCAGGGCCGGGGCCGCCAACTTATTATAGTTGCTTGGCATGCGATGCTTTTTCTCTGCCATGCCATTGTTACCTCGAGGAGGAGCTGGTAGCTCTCTACTAGGGGGGATAAAACAGCACGGACGTTTAGTGTGCTGGACGTCCAGTGGATAGCAAGAACGGTACACCAGCGGCACACAATGATCTGAACCCATGACGACACACTATTCCCCCCACCCTCCCATTTCGAGGGCCGGAATAACACTTTTCTTTCACGATTTTGTTTTGTTTGTCTTGCGCTGTCTCTCTCGGTGTCATTTAACCCCTTTAGAACCCCGAACCCCGTCCCTGTACTATTATCAAGTAATTTTGTACCCAAAAAGTGTTTCCAGTTGTAAAGTGGTTAAGGTGCTTGTTTCGTTTTTCGCAAGGACGACTTGGAGTGCTACGTTTAAATCACATATATATATACGGCAAACATCTTAAACCAGTTGAGAAATATAACTGCAAGCAGTTTATTGCTGCCCAGACGGTTTTTGGGATAAAGTACATGGAGTTAGCGTCGAATCTATTTTAGAATCCCTGAACTGTTTTTGCCTCCAGGTTGAAACCTTCAATGCCACAAAAAAAATTGGTACGACGGGTACTATTAATAGTTACACACAGTTACACATAGTGTCAATAACTTAGACTACGAGACAACTTCCGCAACACTCAGGTCCAAAAACGTGCACATGCGCGTGCACGTTGAGTGTCGCAGCATACCAGGTATATAGGGAGCGAAAGGGTACGTTGCGGGACGTTGGCGCGAAGCCACAACCTTAGCACGTTGGGCCGACGGACACAAGGTACCATAACTTTCGATAAGGTACCTTGTTCGTGAGATGTCCTGCTGTGAAGCTTGCTCAACGCCTACTGTTGTCGCCAGTGATCAAATGTTGTTGCAAGGTACGATAAGAAAATTAAATCATGCAGTCTGAAAGTGTTTTACTTTAACCAAGTTAAATTATATCGTGGATGACCAAAGGGGACACACTAAAATTAAGTCGAACATATGTTTGAGGCAATCGAATCATGTATGAGATGAAAGTTGTTATTACCAGCAACGTTTTATTGGTTTGTCTGGTAGAAAACCCTTACTTAAATGAGGTGATTGTGTTTGACGAGTCTGGAGCTCTCATGTACCAGGCCTGCTGGAAAAAACGTAACATACATGCGCTATTAATAGGCGCTATTAATAGTCATTGAGGCCCTTTTATTTATGACTGCATGCCCATTGTGGAGACACAACTCCCGTTGCGGTGACAAACTACATGGAAATTGACTTGGGATTTGAGGAGTTGTCAAATGCTCAAATAGTGCCTGAACGCCCTTTTCTGCAAGAGCGTGCCCAACACACTGTTTTTAAGCTTATCTTGCCTAGTTTCCGTAGGGCAACGCATTATGGTTTTAAAGGGGGCCTTTTAGGCAACGGAAAATAACGTGGCTGGTCTGGCAATCCCAGGATCAGGGAACAGAATGTTAATGGTACGTGTCAGGCGAGATAGGCATATTTACCCCAAGCAACCAAAGTAGTTAAACATTGTACAGGATGTGCTACGGGGCACTCGAAACATTTCAGGCATATGTAGTGCATTTTTCAAGGCCTCTGCGTTCAAGGCACATTTTGACACTTCAGGCTTTTCTTATTCATCCTGTCTATCTCAACTTCTTGGTGCCTGCACACGTTTTACGACGTGGTTTCCATTGGCGATACTCATGCACCGGCGGCGGTCGTGCTCGTTGTTGCCGGCTTTGGTTTAGTCCACCAAGCATACTCGCTCAGAGAT
The DNA here is from genome assembly GCA_037833945.1 of Alaria marginata. Taxonomy (NCBI): domain Eukaryota; class Phaeophyceae; order Laminariales; family Alariaceae; genus Alaria; species Alaria marginata. The sequence goes on along the minus strand of JBBMKB010071533.1, from coordinate 6,535 downwards.
GTTGAATTATCTGGAAGGCTGTGACTACCAGCTGGGAATGCGGGGATGTATTTCCAGCGTCTCCTTCTATATTTGATGTATACCAGGAGTTAGTTAGGAAACGGTTTATCTTGATAATAGTATGGTGATGTGGTCTATGTATGTTATATGGGCCATGTTATATATAGGATTTATAATGGTTTCGCAACCCTCTGTCTGCCGGAGGACCCCCAAATGAAAACGGTTAACCCCACCTTCCCTTTGTGGCGTCCGAAACAAAATATTTGGAGTGTGGCGTCGAACTGGTTTTTCTGTGTGCCCCTGGGTATACTGATGATGTGGAGAATATACAACACGCGAACATGGGTATGTACCCTACCTGTACAGGGGAGTGTGCAACTCGTTCTACGGTAGACCCCACACCAAACCAGCGATTTCTTTAACGAACGTTTCATGGCTGCCCGACACGAGGAAGGATGCTATAAGAATATATCTTCATTCATTTTCGTGTTTTGAAAGGGACTATCGAACGACGATGTCGGGGTGGCAAAGGGCACCGTATTTCAGAATGTAGGGTGTGGAGCTGGTTTCAAAACCGGCGATTTCGCTAAATAATATTAGGGGGGTCTATCGTAGAATGAGACGTGCCATGCATGGGACGGCGCTCGTGCCATGCGCAATAAGAGCTTGTGGTTGCCGCTGCAACTGAACTGTAAACAGTTGCTGACTGTAACTGCAACCTCCACACCACATATATATACGAAAACAGTAGCTCACTGCTCCTTGTCAATAGTTGGTTTGAGCTCTTCACACCAGGATAGACTCCCATTCCCGAAACCCCATGATATTATGCTCTTTCAATGGTTATAAATGAGTAAACTGACAGGCTCGCTACTACCGACTCCGGCGAGTCCTTGGCTTCAAGCGTCCTGCCGACCACACCAATCTCTCGTATACAGAACACCCCGACAAAACAAAATACGAGAAGCGGATCGAAACGACCATCCGGAAACAACGGTTTTACGTAGCGGGGGCAATGGCACGGCAAACTGATGGGCGATGATCAAGTGGGTTGATGTTTTCGCAGATAGGCGGTGCGACGTATTCTACGATAGAGGTTCACCATTTGTTTTTGAAGCTCCTCACTTGATGAGGAGATCTTTACCTCACCAAAAAAAAAGAATTGAGGAAACTGAAAGTGCAACTCCATGAACAAACCCGAGGCCCATCTATGCAAGAAAAGCAGATTGCAAAAATAGAATAACATTCCGACAATTTTGGGTTAAGGATCCCGTCATCCAGAAAAAAATAGCGCCAAACAGTGCTACTTCTAACGTAGAACACGTCGTGCGGGGAACTCCAGGCCAGACGGACCACCGAACAACTGTTTCAGAACCGTCAGAGACAGCCTCATCGTTTTTCTATCCACAGCAAAAAATGCGGGCAAGTGGAGCCGGGGGATTCACGAATCACCGAACGGTTCATGGCTAGTTGGCCCGAATAAGAGGCCGAACGTATCTCGGAGCGCCGCGCAGCCCGGGTGGGAGGCGCTAAAAGCCCAAAGGAGAAGGATTGCCGCGGTTGTAAAAATCGAGAAGGAGACGGCAGACGGGGTAGCAAGGCACCAGGCCGACCAGTAAGTAGGACCTGCCTCGCAACTCCAAACTGCGGCGATTACGTCGAATCTGATTCGTTATGGCCTTGGTTGACAGCCTGTCGCCTGCCCGTGGCGGGTTTTGTTTGGTTTTGTGTTTGGATGGCCTGCTGTATCCCCCTTGGGGGGTCAGCGCCGGCTGATACTGCGGTACTACCACCGCTGGTATGCTGGCTCTTGCTGAACCAGTTTTTCCTTTCGATCTGTTTTTACCCTGTGTTCGTCCCTTTCTAATTTTGCTTTACCCTTCCTGTTGCGTTTTGGATACCCTTGGGGGGTATGGCAGCGATGATGCCGGCACGGACACCGCCGTCGTTAGATACAGTCTACGAAGGACAGACCAGGCAACAATGCTCTTTAACATAGGTAGTTTCATTGGGAACCCAATTTTGGTGCTGGCCCGACGGTGTAATCTGTTTTGCTGCTGTTTTCGTGCGCACGTTAGGTGTGCGCTCCGTTTATGAATTGAGTACGTATTCAATTGGTGCTAATTGTCAGCGATATAATATTACCCCAACATCCAGTGTCAGGCTGCGAGCTCACTGCAACGCACAAGTGTGGATAATAGTATATTGGGATGTCTTTATCAGCTAGTCCCTCAAGAGGTAAACTGATGCAAGAGGAAAGGTGAAGAGGTGGAGTGAGCTTGTGCGCGCTGGCTATAAGCTCACCTCTCGCCGTTTAATCCAGAATCATACAGTTCTTAAGAACACCACACAGAGTTCTTAGGAGCATCACACCGTTCTTAAGAACGCCACACAGAGTTCTTAAGAGCATCACACAGTTCTTAAGAGCAGTCCACAAATTATTATAGGAATGTTCCACGTACCGGTCCCAACCTAGAATACACCCGAAAATACCCCGTCAAAATCCCGTCGGGCAACACATTGGACCCTTCGTTAATTGCTACACTGTTCGGGCGGACAAGCTGTAGCGAACAGTACGGAGGCGATTATGGCGGTTTGGGCACCGCTGTCGTCAGAAGCAGTAAGCATTAGAAAGGCCTTTGCGGCAACGCTCCTGCTCTTGCTGTAGGTTCATTCTGAACCCAGTATGGTTGCCGCCCCCGACGCCGGTTAAGTGGTGTCCAGCGAACCCTGCATTTAATACCGACCCGAATGCCACATTACTGTCATCATAATAACTGCCATGAACAGGGGTAACACGTAACATGCTCATATTTCATGAATATTAATTTGAACAAAAGTTATGCCCAACAACCTGTAAAATGTGGCAGGAAATTTTGGCGTTGTTGAGTTGTTTTTGGCTTGCACAAGGCTCGCAATGCGTTTTTTTGCTGTATTTCCAGAGCACACAATGATATAAACTTAGCACATTCAACGTGAACAAGGCCAGCTCGACCAGCCCGTAGTTTTTGTTTGTCTTGCCGTCTTATTGTACTCGAGTTTGTTATTCCCTGGCGAGGTCTTCTTTCCCCCCTTCGTTCCTTTTTCTCTCTTTTTTTCCTTTTTGTTCCCTATACTTACGCTTTTAAATCATATTCTTCCCTTCCTTCTTGCTTCGAAGTAGTCTCGTACGCTGGCTGCCTTTCGTTCCACCCTCGTACTCATTGTGTTTGGCATAACATGACACAACCACCTTATTTACTGCATTCGCGATGTGTGTCTCTGTCTTACACATTGTGAGCACAGAGCTCGTGTCTCTAGGAGTGGGCATCGGCACCGACATAGTTGGTTGTGGTGGATGCAGACTGGTGAACATATCAGATTATTGAGTAAAAAACACGATGCCCTCTGCGACTTTGAAGTGTGATTAGTACTGTATATGACATACTATGTACTACTCTTCGTATCACATAAAAATAAAAACATCGGATGGAGCAAAAATGCCGAAAAACTATGGCGTTTACATCAACCATACTGCCAACGGTCCCACGAAGCAGCCTGAACCCCTTGGGTAGGTGGGATGTCCGCACTGCACTGCGAGAGCTGTACGTGGCGCACGCAGCCAGGAGATACTGGCACTTCGGAACGCTCTCTTGCACATTGTGCATGGAGCTTGACATTGAATCGCCGTTTTTCATCGGTCCCGAGATGGTTTTGTTTGTTATTCATTAGACTTTGCTGCAGCAACCGCTCCAAACAATCACGGTATCTCGTATATATTGTTTTCGAACGTGTTGATGTCCCATGGGCAATCGGCGTTGAAATTGGGACGCACTCGGTGTTCGATAGCAAGCAGCGCTGAAGCAAATAGGAAGGGGCGTTCTGCGGTCTGTTCTGTTTCTCCATACAATGCAAAAGCTATCTAAATGCACGCATTATTTTGGAGGGCTCTAATAGTCCATTGAAAGTGGTACCACTTCTCGTGTCATACCCGTAGATGATTGCCTGCACCCCCAGGGGTTCAACGGGAAGCCGTAACACTACTGCGGTCGACATCGTATTCTCAAACCCCGCATAGGCCTCTTTCCAACACATTAACAGGTCGAAAAAGCGAGAGCGCGAGTTGGCGAAATCCGATGCAGATCGACGACCATAAATAGGCCGAAAAATGTGAATGCTGAACCCTACATGTATGCGCGATCCAAACGAAGGCCCGTACCGGGGACGGAGAAAGGAAAGAACCTGAGACCACGGCTTGTCCAGAAGGTCGCTGAGGGTATACCTCTTTCGACGAGTTCAACGGGAAAGTAAAAGTAAGCGAGCATACAAATAATATGGAAAATGCCTCTGTGACCCCGGCGGGTCCACCTGTACGCTACTAGTCCGTGGTCGATAGGCAGTGGTTCGAATGTGGGGCAACAATAATCCAGATGTTTTGACCATCATCATCAGCGCCGCCACCGCCCCCCGCCGGCAACCCGCCACCACCGATAAAGCGAAGACGTCCTAATGACCTGACGCATTGGCGTATACCACACCCAATACATCTGCACCATGGGCGTGAATGCGTTTTATGTAAGTTTGGCAGGCATGTAGATATAAAATGTCGTGTATGCTTCGACTCTTCCTTATACCAGGTACTGCGTTTTCAATGGTAGATCTTCGAACTTACCAATGCGTTGGGTCTGCTCGAAAATGCAGGTCTTGGTCGGGTCGGCTAATCCGGCTTCAATCAGACGCCACGCAGAGTACAACCCCCCCGGTCCCGCGCCAGCCACGACGAGGTCATCGCACGAGAAGTCACCGCTGCTGTCTTGGGCATATGCCGGCGCCGAACTGAACGTAACCACCGATTGCAAACATAACAACGCACCAATAGCACCCCGCATGACGAGTTTTATGGCCCAACCGAGGGACAGGAGAAGGACAGAATGTTTTGTGTTGATGGGGGTACACTCACGGCTGTGTTTACTCTTTTTTATTGGTCGAAAAACCTAAATACCCGCGTTTCCTCTCTGTTCGTTGTTCTTCCATAACTTCGAAATGTCTACTACTATGATATGTGCATGTTAACCTTAGTTTTGAATGTGCGACATTTTCACCCATCCAATACATTTTACGTCCAGCACAAGCATCATAATAAGTATTGTACATCCAGCACAAACGGTGTCCGTGCTGATGCCCCCTCTTAGAGAAACAAGTTCCTCTGTGATCACAAACTACTAAAAGCAGAGATTCACATTGCAAGTGCGGGTTTTATTTGGCCATGCAATGTCGAAGCCAGTACGCCAGCAGCCAAGCTACGCGCAAGGAAAAATAACAGATAAATATAAAAGAACGAAGAAAAACGAAAGGACGAACTAGTGTACAACAACAGCAGTAAATGGGAAGTGGTTGAAAGCAAAGCAAAAGGGTTGCAGGCGTATCACGTGTCACGTAGTAATTATTGGTATTGATCGTTGTTGTCATCATCGTTTTGTTGACGTCATCTTCTCTCTGTTTTTCATATGAATAATTCCTTGTTTTACACTGATGCGTTGAGGCTTATATAGGGTTAGGGTGAGGCGAAAATCAACCTGTTATCAGTGGTAAAAAGGACAAACTTACTATTACCTTAACCAATGGGGTCGTCGCCAGACCATGAGTTCTTGGGTTGTGGGTTCGAAGCACACTATTCACCACCAATAGACGTTTACGACTATTTTCAGGATGAAGTTGTCCGAAGAGGTTATACCCCGAGCCACCTTCTGGACAATAAACAATAAACCGTGGTCACAGGTAGGTGTCGACAATAAACCTTGGTCACAGGTGTCGTCCCTTCTCCCCAAAGGCACGTGCCTTCATTTTTGTCGCGCATAGGGTTTAGCATTCATTCCCACTTTTCATCTTATTTGTGCGCTTCGACTTGCGAGCCTTTCCACGATAGAGGTTCACCATTTTTTTTCTGAAGCTCCTCACTTAAGGAGCTCTATACCCGCACACAAAATAAACTTTGAGCAAATTGAAATTGCAATCCGATGGAAAAACCCGTGACCCATCTACACAAACAAAACATATCGCAAAAATGGAACGCCATTCCGACGATTTTGGGTTAAGGAGCCCCGTCATCCAGAAAATAAAAACGCCAAAAAGTGCTACCTCTATCGTAGAACACGTCTTGCGTCGAATTTCGCCAACTCGCGCTCTCGCACTTTCGGCCTGTCAATTTGTAAGAAAGATTCCCTTGGGGGGTTCAAACCTACAACATCGATCTTAATGGTTACGCGGCTTATTATTTATTTTTTATTCCGATATAATACACATATTAAACAAACGGGAAGGCGACTCACACATGGGTTGCCGTTGTGACGCAACAACTTTTCTTAGAATATTATTCTGTTTTATATCGTATTTGATCTAATCTCTTCTGGCCTAGCACCATTCATGTACTGTTTCTGGTTGTAGTAGTTCCTGTTCATCATGCAACCGAAAAACAGAACCCTCCCCCCCCCCCCGTTACCACCGCCCTTATAATTTCTTTTGGTCTAGCGCCATTCATGTACTATATCTGGTTGTA
>JBBMKB010071522.1:0-14047 GCA_037833945.1 Alaria marginata | reverse complement strand
TATACTCGCACATAATATTAACAATTTTGTTGTGTATTCGATAGGCCAGCGACCCCCGTCCCGTCGGGGATTTATTATTGCGGGGGGGTGTGTTCTGTCTAAGATGGCACCGCTGGAGAAACGATCGGGTTATTTCGTCACTAAGGAGGAGAGCACAACGCTTCGTAATGACTACCTGTATTTTCTATAGTCTCGCTCAACGAGGTGCTCGACCGATACTGGCTCGTTTCCGGCTGCCGGGATCCAAATCAAACAATCAAAAACAACCGAAGTGCTACTAATAGATTCTGAAGCCTCGATCGAGCTAAACAATGTGGGCAATGCAAACAGTCTTACTGCGAACAGAAAAAAACAGTGTTTTTGAATACTGTACATTTATTAAGAAAACATAAAATGACACGCCAGCTGTGAGATCGAGAACTTCGTCAAAACTGAACTTTGCGAGCTGCGTGTAATACTTCGATCGTGCGTGCTTACGGGGTATGATGTCCACGTGAAGGATATGTGTCGGTGACTCCCCTGCTAGTACCTGGGTCATAAAATACATACATGTATATATATATACGAAGTATTGGTGTAAGTGGGGTTTGGAGTGATTGGAGGGGGGGCGCGGGTGGGGGGTTGGAAAGGTGAGAAAGATAAAGTTCGTGTTATAAAGATGTCGTACTTTAGTACAAGACCTTCAAAGAAGACGTCGAATGGTACAGCATCACATGATACCCGCGATACACTAGCCTCTTTACATGCCATAGACTAACCTCTCTACATATGTGTGCCTGCACGGACCTATTAATATGCACAATATACGATTGCCTCTGATCACCCCCCTTTGGGGTTAAATCCCTTCGGAAGCAACGTTATAGACCATTGTTAGGCAGATACAGCTACAACAGCAACTTTAGTGCTTAGTACCTGGTATACAAGAGCGCTAACTTATCGACGCCACGCCCCGTGACAGCCTCTATTTAGCTTCACGTTTCCGGAAATGGACCATCTATCAAATATATCGCCCAAAAAACAGCAAATAATAGTAAATAATGCCATCCTACAGTAACGTTCGACGATGATACTGGTCGTCGCCAGCATACAGCGAAGGTGTGGGGGCGAGGTACTGTTCTAACCACCTTTAAGACCACAGCGCTTCGGTCGGCGCTAGGATGCGATGACTGCCAGCAAACGTCAGAGATCATAGCGCAGAAAAAGTAACGGAGATACCTACACAAACAAAAGCCCGTTTGCTGCGTGCGCCAAACGGACGTATTACAAGCTCGGTATAGACTACGCTGCGATCTCCGATATCAACTCGCCCGCTCAGGAAGCGCTTCCTGAGCGTACAAGACTCCCGGTCGCCTGCCCGAAAACCCAGGTAACGACACGCGAGCGGTAAGCGTTTGAAGGTTTGCCAAGCGACACGGCTTCGAGATTCGTGTATCCTACCAAGCGCGAACTGCACCTAATAAACTGTCAGGTGCGACGCTGGCGTGCAGGTTTTTATTTGCGATCGGGCAGCAGAACGGAAGTAACACGTCGTCGAGCGCGGCGTTGACTCTGCCCTCTGCGACGCCTTCAGGGTGTGCCGCGTTCCACCGTTGGATGTGTGCTATGCTCGGGGTGTTTAACCGAGGAGCTACCAAAAATCTTGTATAACCCTTTTTTAGTAGGGCAAGATTTTCGTGGTATATCTATGATATAACCCACGGAATTGTTCATCGGGTTGGGCACATTTGTATCTCCTCACAGTGTGTTTTTGGGTGGGGTATAGGGCTCCTCAAGTGAGGAGACTGTCCGACAACCCAGGTAGGTGCAGTCACATGCTACGGTAGAGGTGCACCCGTGTTTTTCTGAGGATGGTCAATAATGAAAGCGCACCCCGATGAGCAAACCCTTGGCCTAGGCATAAAGAATGGTATTTTAGCAAACAATAGCAATATTCCGACGATTCTGGGCTAAGGAGCTCCATCATTCAGAAACTAACTTGCCCAAAAAGTGCTACCTCTATCGTAGCACGTGTCTGCACACGCTACTTAATTGCGCGTCTTTGGCGAACACTGGTGCTAGCGTACGCGCACTGGATAGCGGCAAGACTGATAGGATAGCGGCGTGATCTCAGTTGAAGGGATCGATCCGAAACGACCCGCAGAGTCCCCGTCGTTGTGGCATAGCAAGCAAGTTGAAGAAACATAGAGCAGTGGCCGGCCTGGACAAACATTTTTTTATGAGAGGCAGTCTCGATTTATAGTCACCGAGTGCGGAACAACAACGGGCACAAACGGTGGCCCAATGCATGTGCCCGTTAGGTAGGGTTGCGTGGTGTTGGGGACGTGTTCAACGACAGAGGTAGCACTTTTTTGGCGTTTTTGCTTTCTGGATGACGGGGCTCCTTAACCTAAAATCGTCGGAATGCCATTCTATTTTTGCAATAGGCTTTTTTCGTATAGATGAGCCACGGGTTTGTTAAGACCTGTTCCACGATAGAGGTAGCACTTTTTGGCGTTTTTATTTTCTGGATGACGGGGCTCCTCAACCCAAAATCACTTACTAATAGTATAGGAGTGTCATTCTATTTTTGCCGTGTGCATTTTTTGTATGGATGGGCCACGGGTTCGTTCATCGGATTGAACTTTCCGTTTGCTCAAAATCGTTTTTTCGGTGAGGGTATAGAGCTCCTCAAGTGAGGAGCTTCAGAAAAAAATGGTAAACTTCTATCGTAGAATGTGTCATAAATCGGGTTGCACTTTGAGTTGGCTCAAAACATTGTTTTCGGTGAGGTGTAGAGCTCCTCAAGTGAGGAGCTTCAGAAGAAATATGATGAACGCCTATCGTAGAATGCGTCTGGGATTGGGTTGCAATTGGGTTAGTGTGCGGCAGCACATGGGTGAGTGTGTGGATAGTCGTGGTGGTTGTTGTGGTTGCGTTGATCGGGTGGTGGTGGGTGCGTCCATTGTTTATTTGTATTGTCAGTCCACACGACGCATGATCCATGAACAATTGCAGTCGGTCGAGCAACGACAAATATTCGATCTCGCAAAAAACTGAACGTGGGGCGTTTGAGTCGCATACGTTGCCGGCGACCGTGAGCGGCCCAGGAAATAGTAAACTTGCGGAGCCAAAACAAGGACCAACTAATGCGCAACAGTGGCAAAAGTACAGTGGCAAGTACAGTTACAAAATATCCAAGGTCATTGAGCCTATTCAATTCCAGGAATCGATGAGAGACTGGAGCCGCGATTATCGGCGATGTGATATGTGGCGCGCAGATCGAAAGAAAGGGCCGATTAAAGGACAGCGCCGATTGATCGCAAGCTTGCACAATGCAAACGCGCTTGGCGCATCGGTCGAACGTTTGCATCGTGGCTCAAGCTCGAAGGAATGTCAGGAGTGGGTGAGTGCAATTATCAAACAATAGCATGAATGCCTGGTGGTGGCGGGATCTACGTGGTGAAGACTGATAGTGCGTTGAGGCCCTTCTGGTACTGTTGTACCAGTCATTGTGGGCCAAACAACAAGAAAGCAACTAAGCTGTTTTGGCTCTCTAAACCAGTGAAAAGTTTAAACGATACATCGAAGTGCATGTTGGAAGTTTTTTCTCCGGCGTATTATAACGCAACTATCGCAAACTTTTGGCCACCGGCAGGAACGCAACACGGGCCGGGGGAGGCGTAAAATGCAATATGGTGCAGACGTGCCAATGAGAGAGGCGGCAGAGGCAGCGACAAGACGATGGCCCTCTCCGTAACGAGGAAGGGTTTTAACCTGAACAGCCGACGTCTTCGCTAAGCACGGGAACGGGGGGATAACATGTTTTGAAGAGCAGGGGTGCTGCACAACATTAGCCAGTAACCTCTCGGCTCTATGTCGAGGATAGAGTCATCTGGTTGATACAGTTTGTCAAGCATGGTAATGTGATGCGCTGATATACGAGCAGCAGCATGTGCGAAAATATATGTATTACCGGTATTTACCACAGCAAGGTTCTACGGTTTCAAAGTGCGGCGGAACTCCAAACCTCCGGTTCGGTATAGCCGAAAGGTTCTTTTTTTAAACACGACATCAGCCGCCGACGTTCCAGTTGTTTACTCACAGGGTATCGGGCCGCTTTTCCAGGGGGGGGGGGTTGTGTTGAGCTGCGATCAATCGATTGTGCATCGCGCACTTGTTGCAGCGGGTGGGTACCCTTGGTCAACAAGCAGACAAGGGCTGCTGCTTCCAGCGCTTACTCGTTGCCTGCTGCCCTGAGATGTTTAGAGGATGAATTGAGCTCTGGCCCTCCGGACACCAGATCGCCGATTTTTCGTGTTTAGAACGAGCAACACGGTCGATTCACGAGGATCCACCTGTGCTCATGTTTGATGTGCATACGCTGCAGATGGACACGTGACAGGAACATATCGATTGGCCCTTGACATGATGTATTTTGACTAATTTTTGGCATTTCCTGGGGGTACTTGGGCAGGTGGACACGTGACGGAAACATATCGATTGGCCCTTGACTTGATGTGGTGTGACTGTTCTTTGGTCTTTCTTGGGGGTACTCGGAGTTATTGGGCGTCTATTATTTGCTGGCTTAGGGCGTTCCGTAGCAAACGAAGGCGTTTCCACTTGGGAAACTCATTTTCTAACCCTCCAATGTCAGAAACAGAGAGCTACTGAGAGCTCGATGTATGCTAGGACAATGGCCCCGGCCCATGTTACTAGTTTGGTCAGCCATCACGCATCATCATATTACCTCCTAGCGCAGGTTGCTGCAACACCCCCCCTGTCCGACGCATACATGTCGTCGGTGCAAAACGGGCATCCTGGTCACGGTCCGGTGACAGTAGCGTTCGCTTCCCATCTAACCGACTCTTCGTTCTTCCTCGGCTTCCCGTCGCTGCGATACTCCCCCAGTCTGACGCATGTGAGCGTCGCTGCCAATGGGGTACTCCGGTGATCGACCTATTTCCCGTTCGGACACTTGAACGAGAGACCTATTGTTGTAGGGTTTTCCGCAAGCACATGAAGACGGACATTTGATCGAGGAAGATGTGCCTGTTGCTTAGTCAATACCACCAAAAGAAGGAAGATTAGTTCCACGACATGCCCACCTGTCATACGATATGTGCCTCGATCAAGTGTCCGACGGTCGTGCTTACATGCTGCTTGCAGCGCGCTCGGCGCCTCGTAAGCAACCGCGTGGCCTGTTCTACCAACCGGAGTTGGGAATAAGAGGAAATCCAAACCTCTTAGAGAAGCTAACCTGGAAGTGATCCACTCTCTCCAAGATCAAGCCTGCGGTTGGGGGTGTACGGATTTCGTGCATGGCCGTAGTCGTATGACAGGTTCATTAATGAACCGGCACTACTCATGCACACCCCTCACTGCGATCGCTTGTTGAACTCCCTCGAACATGGAATGTATGCTATACCAACCTGAGCTCTCCAATGTATAGATGACACCAAAGGCATTGGTGTATGGCCGGCGAGGAGACAAATCGACCTTTTCATCCCGAAACGCGTCTGCTGCATGCATGTGATTAGCAGGAAACCACATCACTCATTGCCCCGCCCAGGACATCGGCCTCCACTGATAAAAACCCCACAATACAGAATGTCTATGCATGCCCGCCAAACCTCTACTGTAGATGACACCATCGCAAGGTTGTATACTACATCGCAATGTTGTACGGTCGGTGCGGAGGCAAACGGGCACATTTTGTCCCGAAACGGTCCTGCAAAAATGTACTTTGCAGGACAATGCATCACTCATTGCTCCGCCTAGCACATACAGGCAGGAGCTACCTGATATACTAGTTCCCACACCACAGGAGGTCTATTTTACCCGCGATCATGGCTCAGCTGTAGATGATACCATCGCCGTATGAATCGGCCGGCTCGTTGATCTCGCTAAAAAAGAGCAATTTTATTTATATTCTACCACAATACCAGCCAGTTAGACCGGACCTTCCGAACTCGCTCAAATGAAGTGCCAGTTTGCAATTAGTATGGTACAATCTAGACACGAGGCCGTAGTGGGAGGGCGAAAAGGCATCAACCGATGAGGGGGGGGGGCGTACTCGTTTGTCGCTTGCCTTGTTCATTTGGCATTTGATCACGCACCTCTTTTAAGACGGAGCACCGCCGTTGCTACTCCTAATAGAGCCACCTCAACTATTCGGGCTTTCATTACGTGTCTTCCATATAGTACATTTAAAACAACCGCGTATCTTACCCATCAAGATAGGAGGTACATCTTGGTTTCTATTACATTTAAATCAACTGCCTATCTTACCCATCAAGATAGGAGGTGCATCTTGGTTCCTACGTCGATACGCAAGACCCCTTACAAACAAACTCGGTATCCACTGCGGTGGAGCACATCATCAACCGTGCGGCAATTATTGCTGTTTGGGGCAAAATGACTCCTGCGAAGGGCGTCGTGTGGACCCAGCGACAGGCTTGTACCCAATCTCTTCGACGGAACAGCAGTCCCCTAACGTATTACACCGACAACTTTCACAAAACTCCACCTTAAAATAATACTACCCAACCACGCCTAAATGCAGAGACCGTTCGTCTCGTTGACGAAACGAAGCAGCTCTCCAGCAGCCTGACTACACCGTATTTATTTTATGAAGCTTCCGCGGCCAACTTACGACAGAGACCAGCGGATGAAACAAACTACTGCTGTATCGCTGTCCCACTTATAACCATATATCAGCAGCTAAGGCTCGAAGAGAGGTATCATACAAATGAAAACTCTTTACGCGCCCCCAACCCCCCCAAATGCTACAGTATGAACCTACCGTAGTTTCTCTATTGAGTTGACGTCTACTGTTGTACCACTCCAACAGTGACACCGGCAAGGTACGTAAGACAACATCGAGATATCCGCTATTTTATGCACACGTATGCTACCTGGTATTTATGTACATTAACGGCTCTGGCAGCCACAGAACCTGACCATATTGTGGGGCACTAACATACCATACCCAAAACAATCGCCAACCGTTTCAGTGCCTTTCTAGAAACTAATGAGGCGATCGCATATAGGCGCTGGTAAGCACCACTTGTCAAAGAGTATAACAGGTAACAGATATCAAAAGAGGACACTACTACTGTAGGCAACAATATCACGCACAACATGGGAACCAGGACAGTTGTACGTACTACTGTGTAGGTCTCTGAAGAAATATTTCCCAAACAAAACAAAACTTTAACGAAGCGCTATACCTGGACGATCTGCCGAAATCTCGCGAATAGCAAGCACGTATTACTATACCATACCTGGTACATGGTAAAAAGTAAAAAACAAAACACGAGACGGGGGAGCACATAATGCAACAGTGCAACACGTTAAAAATATATGTTCAAGCCCACATTTCCAACACACAAAAGTATGGGGCACCTGCAGTACTACTAGCATATATTCGTACAAAATCGATGCCGATAATCTACAGCTGCACAAGGTGCTGATATGAAAGCATGCAATTTTCGTGGGGGCAGTTTGCTAGGCGCTTGTACGACCAATATCGAGGCACGTTGCTACATAGAGAACCCACGTTCACACTCTAGCAACGTGTACCTACTCCCCCCATCCCTCCTGTCCGCCTCGCTACCCCCCTCACATGTGTTAGATCTGGATTGATGGGGCACCTATACCCGCCCGTACTAAACATACGCCGATGCTGCAGCTACACAAGGTGCTGACATGATAACACGCTACCATAGTGGTGGCAACTGCTATCAAAGCACTACTACTGTGCTACATAGAGCACCCACCTCCCGCTCTAGCAACTCACACCTGCCCCCCCACTCTCTCCCTCCCGGCCGTCCCCCCTCCCCTACCCCCCTTGCACGTGATAGTTAGATAGATGGAGCACCTATAACCGTCCGTATAAAACACATGCCGATACTACAGCTACACGAGGTGCTGACATGATGTCGTTGTCATCGGTGGCAATTGCTAAAGAGCCTGTACGACCAGTACCAAGGCACTTGCTAATACACAGAGGTTAGATAGACAGATATTATTGTCACTGCTAACGCCGATTAAAGCCAAGGCTACCGTCTCTCTATATATGCAGTCACGGGGGAGTTTCCTCGAGGAGGCTTACACAGCAGTATCACCCTATCCTAGCGACATCAGATACTAGCGATGAACGCATCCAACAACTATCGTCGCTCCAGAAAAGTACACTTGAAACCACAGCCACCTCGTCAATTCGTGTCAGTCATCGAACGCTTACTCGTGCGTGTCTCGTGCGCCGTGCCTAAGCAGCGTCATGTCATGCACCTCCAACCTTTGGGATAACAACCGCTACATTCACGCACCAACCATAGCTCCTGACCCTATCCAAACTGATTTGCAGGGAAAACTGTCTCGACCGCCGCCCTACGCCGCCTTCCTTGGAATACCCCCTGTAAAGCATACCAGTACTGCAGGGAGGATCACAACATAGGGGCCGCATCTCCATTCCGGCAACCCTGACAAGGGCACTCCCCCTTCAAGATACACCACAGAGTCCGCACCACCCCTTCCTCTACCATGCGGCCACCTTACCCTCATCCTCCCCGTCCAGATAGTCATCGCCGTCGCTAAACCCGTTGCTGTACTGCGTAAGCAACCCCATGCCACGTCCTTTGTTGATGACATACTCGGGAGATCGCGGTTTCTGCTCGACTGGGCTAACCGGGATTCCCTCTCCCCCACCGCCGCCACCCTGTCCACCTGTCCCACGGTCTCTACTTAAGTCATGCCGTACCGGACTGGTAACGCCCATGCTGTCGGCGCGATGTTCTGAATCCTGACCAACTGCGGCCTCCTCTTGACACTGGCGACACTGAACCACCTGGTCACCGTGCGTGCCAGCGCTGTTCGCTCCGGGCACCGGGTGAGACACACCGCCGATGCCGTTGAGCGCTCGGTCGGTGGCAACCAATGTCGTAGTCCGAAGATCCGCGCGCCCCTTCTCCCTGCCACTGAGGTCTAGGCCGATGGCAACCGATGTCCTACTCTGGAAGCCCGGGCGCCCCCCACCCCCGTCGTTGAGCTCTACGCTGGTGGAAGTCGATGCCCTACTCTGGACGCTCGTGCACGCCCCACCCCTCTCTGGCAGGCTGGGGCTGTCTGTGCTCGTCGGCGCAAGCGATCTACCGTCATAGTTGGCCCCACGCTCGTCGACACTTGAGCCCTCGCGGCCATCGCAATGGTCGTCCATAGGCACAATGGCTGCTCCGTTACGCACGGAGATCTCAGAGGAGCGACGCCTGGGAATATCGCTCTGAACCGGCGCGCGCCTGTGGCTCACCAGTTTTGCCAAAACGGAAACGCTGGCTCGCGCGGAATGCTGTTGACTACGGAAGTCTCTGCGCAACCCGTCCAGACCTTGCATCGCGGGGGTCTCCAGATCACCGCCACCGTTTTTGTTCTCGATGAGCGCGTTGCCCTCGGTCGATTTGTAGCTCCGCCAGCTCGAAGACGCCGCCGTGCCCTTAGAGCCTTCGCGCGAGGCCCGGCGCTGGGACCCCCTCCGCGGCTGGTCAAGAGAAAACGGGGTATTTTTCCAGGACGCGTTGATCGTAGCCATGTCGTCCCACGCACGCCAGTTGATGCAGTTGAGGTACAGCAGCGAGGTATCCTGTTCCGGTTTTCTCGGCTCCGAGAAGCTTTCACTAAGCACGCTACCCGATCCTTCATCGTCGGCAGGCGGTTCCCATGCAGCGGAGCTGAACGATTTCCGGCGAGGAAAACTGGAATCGGCTGAGTTCTGGAACACGGCCGTGATTCCCCGAAGTGCCGCTCCGGGCCCGTTCCAAATCTCGTCGTCGGGACCGTGAGATCGGCTCGAGTCCGTCCTACCGTCGCTACCAGCACCCGAACCAAGCTGCTCTAACGCGATCGTGTTAAGTCGACGGGGAAAGTCCACCTCGATGGGGCACCGGTTGCCCCTCGGCAAAACAGGGGCCTCCATTCCGCTCTTGATGCTCCTCTTCGATGCACTAGCGTCAATTCTACCCTTCACGGCGCCCTCAACCATGCCCTTGTCCGAACTATCAACCTGGCTTGTTTCCCGGCCCAGCCGGAGGGGGAAATCTACCTCGATGGGGCATCGGGCGCTCTTCGGCAATGAAGAAGCGTTCATCCCGCCCTTCGCACCACCTTCCCAAGTCCAATCAGACGCACCGGTTGGGCTTGCTTCGCGGTCCAAACGGCGGGGGAAATCGATCTCGACGGGGCATCGGGTGCCCCTCGGCAAAAGCGGAGTGTCTATTCCGCCTTTGGTGCCCCTCTTCGATGCAGAAGCGTCAATTCCATCCTTAAGGTCGACCTGAACCCTGCAAGCGTCCGGAGTACCCACTTGGCTTTGGTCTAGGCCGTGGTGATCTGGCCCTCGCGACTTACCCGAAGAGCGTACGCTGGCAGCCGCCGAATCCAGCATCATGATCTGCGTCAGCGAGTTATTCTCGACGGGCAGATCGCCGTTGATGGGGGCATCGGCCAACTCGCCGGTGGTAAAAACCGCATCGGGAGGTGCCCCGATCGGCCAGTTTTCACGAGCGCGGCTGTGCTCTGTCATCATCGACGGTGGCACAAGGCACCCAGAATCCTTCGACGGCCTCGACACTCGTTGGAGCATCTGCCTGTCGATCTGATTTTGGGGTTGGGACGGCGGCTGTCTGTCGTCCTGATGTTGGAGCAGCTGCCTGCTGCTCTGGTCGGTCGAGAAACGACCGCTGCTTGCTAGCTCTAGGCCACCCTTGCACAAGGAGAGGGTGAAACGACGGCGATCGTCTGCACCCCACTCTGGCAAGTCGCCACCGCCTTCGAAGGAGGCAGCGCGGCGAGGAGACGGCGCCTCGTCACAGCTGTTCGACTCCAGGGCGTGAATGGCGGCCGCTAACCCGATGCCGTTCTGGTACGGCTGCAGGGTACGACCGCTGCGTTTAGATGCCGACACAGGTGAGTCCACCGGCGGGGCATCGTTCTCGATTGTGCAGCTATCGTGTTGGGTGGAGCCAAACAGCTTCGACGCAGGTGGCATAGTCCACGCATTTGCTAGGCGCCAACTCGAGTCCTGGCCGCGTTGTATCATCCCCCTGCCACTGCCAGCGCCTTTAACCGTCACGCCGCTGCTCAGAACAATCGGAGGGGGCGCGCGGGCCGGCGAGTCGCTGTCGACGGTATCGCGGTGTCGTCGGGAGAAAAACGCGAGGTAGTGCGCGGATGCGTCGATCGGAGACGCCAGTTTTCCTGCGCTCGAGTTCTCGCCCTGCTGTATCATCCCCCTGCCACTAGGAACGGCCTCAGCCGAACCGGAATTATTGAACGAGCCAGCGGTGATAATGCCCCCGTTGTTCAATGGCAGCCTGTGGGCAGGTGTCGCGATGCCGCCCCACACTCTAGCCCTGGCGCCAACAGTCTTTAGCTTATCGGCGAGGATAACAGTGGACGTCTTGTCAGCGCCGATGCCGCCGTCGTCGCCGAGTTGGTGGGGTACGCTGCACTCTCCAGACCTGGCACTCCTTTGTGGAGAAGGGGGGGGGCCCGAGCGCGCGGCGGTGACGGCGTGGGGTCTGCGTACGCCTTCGCGCGTGTCACTGGCACACGCGGAGGCGTTTCGTCGGAGCATGGTGCACCAAGTGCCGAGCCATCGCCGGCGGGTGTAGCTGCGGATGTACTTGCGTTCATCTTGCTCCTCCGCTCCCATCTGCACACGTAACGAAAAAACGTGTGTATGTATGTATGTGTTGTATGTTCTGCGGTTGAAGTCAGTCCATTTTTGACGGAGCGGCGTAACCCATGCAACTCTGCCGTAAAACCCATCTTGACGGAGCAGCGTATCAAACAGTTATTATATGGCGGTAGATGATCGCGAAAGTGAGGGGTGCAAAGCAACGGAGTAGCGTTTTCGGCACGAGTGGTTTTGAGTCGCTGAAAACTTCGGCCTCAAAACGTAGAACTCCTGTTGTAGCCTTGGGGGTCATGGGTAGTTGGAGAAGAATAATACATAAGCCCGAAGCGGATTGACTGGGGCTTCCGCGGACGTCATGCCGAGTCCTTTCGTCCCGAAAAAACGTGGGTGTGCGCAGCGGGCAGTTCTCAGGGAGTTATGCCCAAGCTGACCCACCTTTGAATGGTCAAGTCGGCCCTTGCTCTTTTTTTCCCTTGCGTTGCGGCAGATCGCGCTCATCATGATCACGGCATCCAGGTACACGGGGACGATCAGCACTGGTCAAGGAACAAACAGAGGACACGCCGTTACGTAGAAGTGAGTCGGTATACGCACATGTGGCTATATTCGGGTACAGGTAGATACTTGGAAGCAGAACCAGAACCAATGAATGATCCTAATTTTTCGCAGCATCGAAAAAACGTGTCAGGTACTGTACAACATTATTGTGGCTGGATTTCTTGCCGTTTTAAGAAGCGAACGTGCTTCTTGTGTCGCGTCACTGATGCTGTTCGGGCTCCCGTTCCTCAACCCCGAAAGAGCTGCTTCAGCGAATACCCAAACGCTGCTTGTACAATGCATTGATAAAACCAACAGCAGCAGTGGTGAGCATCCATCTCACAGAACGACAACCTCGCACAGCGCATCGCCTGGTGTATTTGACTTCAGGAATAATACTGTTGAGCGCTCTGCAACTCGCGCACCAGCGTGGAGTCACAGTCAGGCGCACGCACATAAACCCTCTGACCCCCGCAAAACTCAGCTCGCATTAATTCCACATATTAATAGTGTGTTTTGCTACTAAGGGGGGTTCAGATCTATTTGGTGTAACCCTAAACAGACCATCCAGCGACAACAAGAACGCCGCATAGCATGTTCCGAAAGGGTCTCTGGTGTTTGAGACCGAGCCTCGCCAACTCAATCTTCGACGTGCTGCCACACAATTTAGGTGAAAGCTACAGGACCATATTGCTTGGCGTCTCAGCTCAACACATGAATTAAACTCTGTCTGTAAACAGAAGGGTCGTGTGAGTAGTAAAATGAATCTACAAACCGCCCTTACATTTCCGGCAATTGTGACATACCACGTCCTCATTACGCCTTTGTTGCCTCTTAACTCTCTGCCCTTTTGGAACTGCGAACATTAGTAACTACACAAATTCCAAGTGGTCTGTCCCCCAACAGTTAGGTGCAGTTAGAAAGGCCCGCTCATTGAGCCTCCTCCGAGACAGGGGCGAAGTCGGACTGAAGCCCGACGAGATCTCGTACGCGTTGGCGCTCGCTGCGTTCGCGGGAAAGCGGGTTAAGATGCGTTTGCCAGCTCTACCCTAAACGAATGCTCGCGTTGTTCTGGAGTCTGTTTCATGCCTGAAGTTCTTACCCCCAGAGCACAGCAAGCTGCAATGCGACCACCATCATCACGACTGCGTTGTTCTAGGGTCTACTTCACCGTGGATGTCCTCACCACAGAGCACAACAAGCTGCAGTGCAACCACCATCGCGTTGGTTGTGCCCGCCCCGCCCGCTTCAGGGCAACTGAGGGTCGATCCCGCCATGAGCCCCGTGCTGATGGCATCCACAGCCGCCAGGCACGCTGCTATGGTGTTGATCACTCTGCGTCCGCGGAAAACACGCCAGCATCAACAGGCAACATATTGCAACAGCATTTCGATTAGAGGTGTATTGCCACTGTTTTCCTGCAGTGTTTAGCACGAGGTTCAACGTCGATAACTCGTGAAGTGGACATTCCAAGCAAGACAAGAAGAAGAAAAAACAAATACCGGTACTGATTTGCTGTAGATGTTTCAGGAAATGCCGTTGATACCGGTGGCATATGGAGGTCCGGCGATCGGTGGGATTAGAGAACATAAGGTATATTTGTATCCAATGAGCAGCTCTGTGGGTATCGTACCCGCCAGCACTGTCTGCGACAAGAACGGCTGCAAATTAGTCCGCTTGACACGCCAAGATCGCCCCAAGCTAGAACTTGAGTAGGCACTTAAAGGAGAAAAACGTCGTGGGTGTATGTAGTAAGCTACATGGACACTGATCGACACGAGTCACACAGCAGCAGACCAGCGCTTCTGTTCTGAAAAACAGTGCGCAGTCGCAACTCAC
>JBBMKB010071511.1:1468-14047 GCA_037833945.1 Alaria marginata | reverse complement strand
AATTCGCTTGGCCTGCTTCGGTTACACGAAACATGCGACGTCTAGGTGCACAAACTCCCGAAATTGATTTCAATTTTAATTAAATTCGACGAAAGAATTTTTTCGAATTTTAGATGAAAACGCCTGTTTGGTGATTCATTTTTCGACCAATCAGATGCAAATTTAATTTAATTCCAAAAATAAAATCGAATTTCAATTTTCCATGTTCTTCGATAAGACGGGCCCTTAGCCAACATAGGAGATTCTTAACTGCTGTCGCGTACTGTACGTGCTTGGGGTCCTTGGGTTTCCATCCACTACTACGTTAGTCAGTACCGCATATAACACACAAGATACACAACACCCCCCTATAATAGGACGAGTTTCAAAGCTGATTTTGTCGACAGCGAGGAGAAGAGAGAAGAGTGCAAACGCCTGTTGATAGCGACGCATCTATGGAAGTATCTCGACGAGACCTTCCCAAAGCCGCCGCGTTCGTTGTCATGTGTGTCCCCCTGGTACCCTGAGCAGCCTTTTGGACAAGCTGTGGCCGCGGGTGTCATCGCTTGCACCCCGCGGTACGTGCTCCAAAGCCGGTTCTGAAACTCGTGGCAGGGGGTCTGAGTTATCCCACGGTAGGGGTGCAGCAGAAATTTCCTGAGTTCCTAACACGAGTAGCTCAATATCTCACCTGAAACATGACTTCGAAGATTTTCGTTCGCGCAATCCGACCAACATTTCTTTGCGCTGGTCCTAGAACAAATTCACTCGTAAACATAGTACCCTGTAGTTCCTCACGTGAGGAGCTCAATCCGTCAGGAAGGTTTGGCCCAAAAACGTGCAACCCCTACCGTGGGATCACTCGTCTGTTATCTTGCATGTTGTATCATACGGTAATCAGCAGTATCAGGAGTGCTCTATCTATGTACCGGCATCACAAACAACCGCATCACCGCACCCGCACACAGGTTTATTCGACAACGAGACGAGTTACACCCCATACCGCCGCAGCCCCTTTCAGCACACCCTCTTGTTGTTTTCTCTTGTTTAATGTATACCTACTGTAGCACCTGTTAGGCGTGAACGCGTATCCCTCTCCGTGTCTACTAATACGGGGGAACGTAGTTAATAGGACCAAATATTGGTAGTAAAAATAGAGAAATATATAGGTTTTTGTGTCCACCGTAGGTCCTATTAACCTCGTTCCCCCGTAATACGTTCAATCTTCAATCGCATCAGTCCCCATGCCCCACCCATCGTACCTTGCGCTCCGTTTATGCTACATCGTACTACTCTGTGCTGCTACTGCTGCTTCTGTTGTGTGCCTGGTATACCGTTGCATACCCTGGCACCAAACAGGCTGTGGCAGATAACCATGTCAGCCCCGATGTCCAAAACCGGCCCTCTCGTAAGAAAGAGCCCCGCAGGATTCTCAGCCTGAGATTTTCGAGGAAATAAGAATATCGGGAGCGGTTATACTATTTACGGGGGACCGTAATAAATAGGACCAAATACTGTTAGTAAAAATAGGGAAATATATAGGTGTTTGTGTATACCGTAGTTCCTATATACTTAGTCCCCCGTAATAGATTTAGGGTGGAACACACGCTTTCTCAGAAACGAAATCTAGCAGGGCCAGTATCCCGGATTATTATCAGCCTGAGATTTTGGGGGGCGGAGGGGCGTACTCATTTCTTGCTCGCCTTTGTCATTTGACCATGACCACACGTCCCTCTCGAGACGGAGCACCGTTCCTACTCCTAGTAGAGACACCTCCAACATTTGGGCGCTCAGTACGTTTCTTCCTTATATTACATAAACACTTTTTGGATATCGCATCTCCTTCCTGTTTGGCCGTCTGTGGCCACGATCTATCTCCTAGGATAGCGACCGGGAGATTTCGGAGGAAATAGTAAATTCGGGAGCGGTTGTACCTAATTTTAGTGTGGAACACAAGAACACAAGTTTTCACATCCCAGACAGATGACGATGTAGATCATGTAGAGTACTCGTAGTTCTTGTAACTTCCGTTATGAGAGGTTGTGCAGGATCTGTATACGAAGTATGTACCTACAGTAGTACAGACCCAACCCTGGAAACATTTCGCTTGATCGTACAGATCGCACGACGCCCACCAGATAATATGAGCTAGACCATACATATCTTCCCTGAAATATCTAGGTCATCAAGTGGGAATAGATGATCTATAGATGATCTATAGATCTATAGATGATCTATAGATGATCTGTCCGACGCGTGCAAGCTTTCTCAAATACGAACTCTAGCTTGGTACAGTATCTCGGGTTTCTGATTAGAGGGCCGATACTGCCGTATAATGTATACCTGGTACACAAGAGTACTCGGGCAAGGCTCCATATTGTGTGTCCTCTAGAGTCGTACTTTGTCGGATACCTGGGGAAAACGGGAACCCGGACTTTTTTCCAGAGGTACTGCACGTACCCGTGGCCGCGTACAATACCCGTTTTTCCAGGCACTATAAACCCGGGTAGTGCGGGTACCCGGACAACATACAGCGCTGTTTACGGTTATAAAAGCGGCACGACAAGGGGAGTACAGAGATTTCACACCTACACGATAACTACCAAGCACCGAATCAACGTAGAACACTCCTAACCCCATACGTAAATATCTGGGTACCTGGGTACCCGGGTGTCGGGTACCCGTTCATGTCGGGTATTCGGGTACCCAGCCATGATCCCTCCCCTCTTTTAAACGATTGGCATGTTCGTGTGTGAGTCTTGAGGACCTTGACAGTTTGCTTGTACCATTTTTTTTTGTGGGTTTTCGGGAGTATGATGAGGGATTTATATTGAACCGGGACACGTAAATAACCGGGTAAACAGGTACCGGAATACCCGAGTACCCGGGTACCCGCATATCCTAGTACCGGAATACGCGGCGGATACCCGGGTACCCAAATACTCGGTAGCGGTTCATGCCGGTCACCCGGGTACTCATACATCCGGGTACCCGTTCAACGTCGGATACCGGATAC
The DNA here is from genome assembly GCA_037833945.1 of Alaria marginata. Taxonomy (NCBI): domain Eukaryota; class Phaeophyceae; order Laminariales; family Alariaceae; genus Alaria; species Alaria marginata. The sequence continues at coordinate 11,052 of JBBMKB010071511.1, read as the reverse complement.
CCGGTTCCAAATACCCGGTGGGTAGTAAGTCATACCTGTACCCGAATGGGTAGTGACAGGTCTGGGTATCACCCGCCGGGTACCTGGGTAGTAAACGAACGGGGCACAACTCTAGTGCGTTGGTGGTTGGAGGACGCTTCAGGCAACTCGAACGGAGTCCCTATTTTGTTGGCGCCATCATAATAGACTCTCACATTCGCTGGTGACGAAAACATATGACGTGTCAACCTCGGGTTGTTGTTGTTGTTGTTTTGGCAGATGCTGGAGACGGCGATGGAGCCCCTGAGACGGACACTAGCGGCGCCTGCTTCGGGGAGGGCGTGGTGCGGCTGGCTCTTCTTCGAACCTGTTTCTCGGAGCACTACGGCTTACACATTCCGAGGTAGGCCACCCCTTTTACAGTAGCTATTAATAGGGCTGCAAGTTAGTCGGGCTTGACTTGGCAGCTACTAGCGGTTATTATTACGGTGGGACGTATCATAGTAACCATAAGTTTTTATATGGTTATTAATAGTAAAACTAGGGGAATATAGAGTTTTTTTGCGTTGATCGTAGGCTTGATCACTAGGGTGTTTTTAGCGATGTTCCACTTTTTGGTTGGGTAGGAGTTGGGTTCGGAAACGTGTAACAATGGTATTGAAACCGTCGAACGAACGTCGCAATCCAAGGCCAACCCAACCCACGAAAACTCAGCGAAAACATCGGTTAAGAAATACCAGGTACCTGGTTTACGTTTTCATTCCTTTTTTTTTATTTTCTAACCTAACTTTTTGGTGTGTTGGTTGGCCTTACTAGAAGTGGCTTATATGACATTCGTCGGTTTCAATAGTAATTTTACATGTTTTCCAACCCAACAGAGCTTGGAAATCGCTAACAACCATGTTCTGTTGTAAGAGTTGGGTGGCGAAATAAGCCGGCCAACTGAGTTTACTATTTCTCGGTATAAAACACATTGCGAGCCACAAACGCACCAGTCCGATACAAAAACCCAGAACTCCGTTATCAATCGTAGTGAACTCAAGGAATTAGCTGTGATCCCTAGCCAACCATTAATAGTTACTATTAAGCTGGTGGGAGCCGTATCGTATGATCTGCATCACCTATTATAGCATATGTTTCCTGTGTCAGATCTGTTACTACACAGATCCGGTACAACGTATATTAACGACATACCGGTATATAGGATTTAGGTGATCTAGATGATCTAGATGATCTGTATGATCTGTATGATCTAGATCGTGACCTGTCTGAGGTGAGAAGTGTCATCATGCTGCATGTGTGTCCTGCACCTCCTGCAGTTGCAGTTCGGACACATCCCCTGTTTGGTGTATCCAATGCTGTACAGCAGTCGTGGTCCCTCATTAGTGCGGTACCTTGCCAGACGACCATACCCGCACTAAAGTGGGACCCCGTACTCTAGTGCGTACCCGGACTATGTATAAAGAGGTCGTGACAAGCAGTTTTCACCGCACTAAACTGGGACCCCGTACTAAAGGTTACTGCACTAACGCGGGAGCCCCGAAGGGGTTGTAGCCCTCGTAGAACTTCACCCGCGTCGCTCACAATTGTTAGGTACATGCAGACAGTAATAATTGTCAGGGCTTTTCACGGGTCATGACCCGGCCCGCGGGGCGGGTCAGGGGGCTTTAAAAAGCTCACGGGTCGAACCGGGTCGGGTCAGGAGGTGTTCGAAATCTCACGGGTCGGCTCCGGTCGGGTCAGGAGGTTTTCAAGTATCACCGGTTGGGCTGGGTCACCCTAACCGGCCCGGCCCTTGAAAAACCCTGATATTTTGTTAGTACATGTAGGCAGTAACCACTGTAAGTATTATATATGCAGTAATAATTGCTATTAATTGTACATGCAGACAGTAACAGCTGTTAGTATATGCAGACAGTAACAGCTGTTATTTTACTGGGGAACATAACCTATGAACATTAATCAGGACCAAATATGGTTATTAATAGTACGGGGGACCATAGTAAATAGGACCGACGGTAGACACAAAAGCCTATACGAAGTATGTTACCTTTTTTTAGCTGACAGTATTTGGTCCTATTTACTATGGTCCCCCGTAATAGTACTAACAGGGCAATGTACAGGTTTTTGTGTATATTGTGGATTCTGATTACTTTCGACGCGTTCTACGATAGAGGTAGCATTTTTGGCGTTTTTTTTCTGGATGACGGGACTCCTTAACCCAAAATCGTCGGAATGTCATTCTATTTTTGCAATATGCTTTTTTGTATGGATGGGCCACGGGTTTGTTCATCGGATTGCACTTTCAGTTTGCTCAAAATCACTTACTAATAGTATACAGTAATGTAGTAATACTCAACTGAGAAGCTTCAGAAAATAAATGGGTGAACCTCTATCGTAGAATGTGCCTCTCGTCCTCCGTCATAGTATTATAATAGTAGTAATAGTATATGCATGCAGACAGTGTAACAGTTACCTGGTATGCGATATATCTCGCTCTCTCTCCTGTATACCTGGTATGGCTTACGTACCCTTCTCGGCGGTGTAGCGGAAACGTTGCCGACAGCTGCGGTGGCTGCAGCTGCGTGATATCATAGCCTATTGCAGCAGCCACGCTGTTCCTCCCAAGTATGAATGCAGACAGTAATAGCTGCGTAGCAACGCAGACAAGAACAGCTGAGAGCGTATCGAAACTGCAACAGCCGTGAGTATATCCAGACGATCAAATCTGAAAAAAGCGCGGCCGGAGTATCACGCAGCTTGCAAAGATGAGTATCGACTTTTAATTTGACCGAACTCACAGCTGACGTATTTGACATAATTTTCATAAAATAAACCACTAACTGTAAGATAATGCAGACAGTAACAGCTGTGTGGTATATCTCTCTCCTGTTGTGACGACTTGCGCTGACCGCCACCAGGATGTTTGACGATCTTCTCGTCGGTGTAGCGGAAAAATTTCCCGCAGCAGCCGTGGCGGCGCGAGCGCAAGCAGAAGATGCCGCGGCGGGAACCCACCCCGAAGATCATGATGACGTGGGGGATACCACCTCCTTGGCAGGCGGTGGTGGTCGGCTGGGCGAGGCAGGCAGGCGATACCGTCCGCTATCACCCCCGGTGTTCCACGTGACGGAGTACGACGTCACCAGGGGGCAGTACCCGGAGTCGTGGGAAAATTTTGAAGGTACGATACGTCGGGTTATCCTATCCCGCTTGTTCGAAACGAGGGTATAGGTTCGAAAGTAGGCCATGTGGACTGTACGTAGTGGTTTTTAATGTAAATAACAACGACACCTTAGTATTTCGTCGAAATTCCTCTTTGCCTTTTGTGAGAGGGCGGATGGTTGGAGCCGCTCTCGGTTCGTCTTTGGCAGCGGAGAGTCCGTTTCTGTAAACGGTTTGCTGTAACGGTTTGCTGAAACGGTTTACTGAAACGGTCTTTCTGTAACGGTTTTCTGTAACGATTTATTTCTGTAACGGTTTTCTGATTCGGCGTCCCACGTGACGGAATACGACGTCACCAGGGAGCAGTACCCGGAATCATGAGAAAGGTTTGAAGGTTACCCGGGTTATCCTATCCAACTTATTCGAAACGAGCGTGTAGATTCGAAAGTAGGCCATTTGGACAGTTTTTTTTAATGCCAATACACACGACACCTTAGCTTCGTCGAAATTCATCTTGGCTTTTTGTGGGAGGGCGAATGGTTAGAGCCTTCCCGTTCGTTTTTGCAGGTGCGTTGGGCTATCCTATCCAGCGTCGAAACGAGGCGCCATGTCGACCATGCTTTCAATTGCGGACGAATGGTTGGGGCGGTTCCGTTCGTCCTTGGCAGAGGGAGTTGTTTTCTGAATCGTTTTTCTGGAACATTTTTTCTGTTTTTTTTTCTGTAACGTTTTCTACAACGTTTTTCTACAACGTTTTTCTACAACGTTTTTCTGTAATGGTGCTGCAACGTTTAATCTGCGATGGGTTTCTGGAACGGTTTTCTGAAAAAAAAAATGTCACGTTTTTCTGTATCGGCTTTCTGGAACGCTGTTTTCTGCAACGTTTTTCTGTGACCCTATTTGCTGCAGCGGTTTTCCGAAAAAAAAAATCTGGCACGCTTTTTTCTGTAACGTTTTTCTGGAAGGCCATTTTCTTTCACGTTTTTCTTGAACGCTAGTTTCTGTAACGTTTTTCTGTATCGGTTTTATTAAGCTTTTTTCCGTAGCGTTTTCCGTAGCGGTTTTCTGAAACAGTTTTCTGTAACGGTTTTCTGAAAATTATATTATATCTGTAACGGTTTTGTGGAAGTGTTTTCTGGGGCGCTATACTTCTGCCACGTTTTTCTGAAAAGTTTTTCTGGAAGTCTATTTCTGTGACGTGTTTCTGTATCGCTATTTTATGTATCGATGACTGCCTGCGGTAATGATATGTCCCACACAGCGTGTTTTGGTGCGTTTAATTTGGTGTGACATTCTCTCAGTGCCTCCTGAGCGGAACGGCTCCACCACTGCTGTTACTGCTGTTGTGCTGCAGGGTACATTCTTCCAGGAGGCGTGGCGAGTGCAATTGGAGGAGAGCCGTGGATGACGACGCTGCTCACGGAGGCCAAGGGTTTACGGGAGTCTGGCCGGTGTGTTCCCCCCCCCCCCCCCCCACATTCGAACCTGTCTACGCACAAGGTGCCGAAGTCCGCCGCACAAGCGGTTCTTGGTAGGATGCAGCTCACCTTTCATGCGACTCGCCGAACACCTCACGGCGCGTCGCGCTTGGTGCACGCGATGTCTGCCTGGTCAGTGAAAACCCGACGTGCCCCGTCCAGGCCTTGTGGGCATGCGAGGGTCTATGGTCATACGACTACGGCCATGCATGAAATGAGTACACCCCCTTTCCTCTACGGCCATGTATAATAGTGGATACACCCCCCCCACCCTCAAATGTTCGAGGTGTCTCCCTTGGGAGTGCTCGTATGAACGATGTTCAAATGACTTAACCCTTTGGGGCTTCAGAGGGGAAACTTGACAACATAAATTGACGATTCGAGAATCGGTCACACGAAGTAGCCCTTTACGCCGGGGGTATAGAATGTGTGCTCAAAGCGCAACAACAGTAGGAGCTATACGACACACACACCGCATTATGATACTCGTACTGCTGAAGCCTCTTCCTAGACAGTTGATAATGTCGCAAATCTCTCGTTCTTGGTCGATATACACCGGCCTCAAAAGGGTTAAGGCAAGGAGCAATCAGTACCCCTCCCCCCTCCTCCCCGCCCAAGACCCGTGCTAGCCTTTTGTCTAGGCCACCAGGTAATCGCCCAGGCGTTGGCAGGGTCGGTCCGTCCCCGTGCCGGCCCCCGGAAACACTACGCCCTCCAGGAAAGCGAACTCCTCGTGGAGTCTAAGGGATGTCCGTGTGTGGATGCGGTTTCGGCTGCTGTTGAAAGCGTTCGACGAGGGAAGGAAGGCGGTGGGGGGGGAGGGGGGCGGGGACGGGTCGGCGGACAGGGCGACAGGGGAGCTCCGCCGCGGATGCGTCTCTTGTATCACCACAACGATGAGGTTGGTTCTCGGTCCTGCGGCCTCTCTATTTTTATATGCAGTAGTGGTCCCTCTATAGTGCCGGTATGTGCCAGCCGGAAATATCGGCACTATAGCGGCAACCGGCACTGTAGCGGCAACCGGCACTTATCCGCTTGCTGGTTGTTCCCATGTGTGCCAAACGATTTCACACGCACTATAGCAGGCATCCGGCACTATAGAGGGACCTCTACTGTTAGTTAAGTAAACGCGTCAGCTATGAGATCGAGAATGTCGTGTATAGAACCTTATTTTTGCACGCTGGGTGCTGGGTGTGATACTTCGATCGCTCTCTGTGTTATTCCACTCTGGACGAAATTTTAAGGACCGTTTGGATGTTTATGTGTATACGCCAATGGTCCTTACTTTTGTTTACCAATCTTGACATAAATGTAAGGACCGTTTAGATATTAATATTAATAAACCAAAGGTACTTACATTTCCGTCCATAGTGGGTATCCTTCAAGTGGCAAAAACCACGCCATGTAGACTATATACCAGGCTATGTAGGGTTGGGGGTGGTATGATACACACGTACACTTTTCCACCCCCTATTATTAGTTTAGATTCCTCATCCAACAACGTTGGAGCCATAGACACAGTGGGGGGCTCCCAATAATGCCGGTTGAACAGTGCCGCTGCTTTCTATAGTGCCGGTGGAATCACTTGGAACAACTAGAATTCTCTGTGGTAACTATCTTATAGTATATATAACCCTATTGCCAATAGTGCCGGTGCCCTGAATAGTGCCGGTGCCGCGAATAGTGCCGGCATATTGGGCTGGCACATGCCGGCACTATTTGGAGTCCCTACTGCGCCAAACAAGCCTCCCCCCGTGCAAGTGAGCAGCACCTCTAGGCTAATTAATACCCTGGTATCCCTTATGTTAGCACTTTTTTCGGCATAGTTGGCCTTTTAGAATTAACGGCACATCCCTGTTTGGGGACAAATCACTTGATAATAGTCTGGGATACATTTTGCATGTAGTGAAAGGGTTGAGACCATAAACGTAGCATACACTTTTTTTTTTCGCGTACGGAACATACTTCGGTAAAAACATGGTTCGTATCGTATATACCACGTGGCATACATTTTTTATGCTCTTGTTCAGAAAAAAACGTAAAAACTACGTAAGGAAAAAGCTGGAAAAAAGAGCAGAATGTACACCTGGTACACAATAATTTTGGGCACCTCGTGTGAAAAAAGAGCACAATAGATGTAGGGTACCCGATTTAAGAGTCGCCCTTAATAAGAGAAAACGGAATTAAGAGCGGTGAAACTGTCTTGTCGCGCTTTGTGATGCCTGTACTAAAAAACGCCAGTGATATATGAGTATGACGCCTGTACTACTGTAAAACCTATACACCAGGTATGTGATGCAAATACCGACATGCTTCGCGTTAGAGGTGCTTTAACCCCTTTACAACTGGAAACCCTTTTTGGGGACAAAATTACTTGATAATAGTATAGGGACGGGGTTCGGGGTTCTAAAGGGGTTAAAGTGTTTTCCATCTCAACGTAGGTTTTATCTTGAGTTTTTTTGTTTTTTTGCCGTGAGGCTTCTCAGTTGAGGAGCTCTATACTATTAGTAAGTCATTGGTAAGTCACCAGTGAATAAAAACTGTTTTTGAGAAAAAGGAAAGTGCAACCCGATGAAATGAGCAATCCCATGGCCTAGGTAAGCAAAAAAATGATATTGCACACCGAGAATGACGTTCCGACGGTTTTTAGCCCCGTCGCTCAGAAAATATTTTCGCCAAAAAGTGCTATACTAATAGTAGTATTAATACCTCTATCATATCACGCGTCCACAATCTGCGCTAAGAGCGGCAACACTGGCCTGTTCCGAGGGACTCTTAAATCGGGTACCGCACTGTATGAGCCTGAGCACCTCGCCCAATGCGCCATCTTCCATCCCCATGCCGCACCGACCGACGCCTCGCAGGTTGTAAAACTCCCTCCAGGGGCCGCTAACATTTCTTCATCGCGACACTGTCTGATCCACGGCATGATCATGGACGATGGGGGCGAGGGCGACGAGCCGCCAAGGCTGAACCTGTTAACGTTTCAGGTACAGTGGGGGGGGTCTCTCTATAGTGCCGGTTGAATAGTGCCTATTTCCGGTATAGTGCCGGTGACGTTGCTTGGCGCGACTGGAACTCTCTGTAGTAGCACTGTTCCCAATAGTGCCGGTGCCCTGAATAGTGCCGGTATATTGATTGGACTGGCACATGCCGGCACTATAGGGAGCCCCCCACTCCATTATAATGGGGGGGTATGACGCATGTGCTATAATATATACAGTTTACGGTATTGCATCTACATTTTATCAGGCTTCTCACTTGAGGAGCTCTAAATTTCATCCAAAAACTGAATTTGAGAAACAATTGTATTTTCGCTTGAGGACCTCTATACCTCACCCAAAAAATGAATTTGACGGCAAGGTCATGGACGTTAAGAGCGAGGGCGAGGAGCCGCCAAGACCGAATCTGTTAACGTTTCAGGTACTACTGCTGTAATGCATTTTTTTTGGTTGACGGCATTCTTATCCCTTGACGGACAGCCGTCAAGGACGTACGTCAAGGACAGACGTCAAAGAAACCCCACAGTAAAAGTAGTACCTACTAAGTATTAAGGACAGCCGTCAAGGACAGCCACCAAGAATCTCCCAACACTAGAACTACAGTAGCATTTTTTGTCGTTAAGGACAGCCGTCAGGGACAGCCGTCAAGGACAGCCGTCAAGAAAAACGTCAAGGGAATCCGTCAAGGAAATCTGTCAAGGACAAACGTCAAGGGGAACCGTTAAGAAAAGCTGCCCAGGAACGCTCACACTAAAAATGTCGAACTACAGTAAGTCAAAGAGACCTTGACGGGACAAACTATTTATAGACCGTCAACTGACATCTGGTACGCTTGCTGTAATTAATTTGGGGGGTAAGACGCAGGCTATGATACTATACATATTGATAGTACGGGTGCATCTATATTTTTATGAGGCTCCTGACTTGATTCAAAGAGCTCTATACCTAACCCATAAGAACTGAGTGCTATATCATATGGAAGGGGAGCACCGAATTTTCCGAGACCGACGCGAGCTAGGATCGAGGTATTAATACTACTATTATTACGGGGGACCATAGTAAACAGGACCAAATATTGTGAGTAAAAATAGGTAAATATATAGGTTTTCGTGCGTACCGTAGGTCCTGTTTACTAGGGTCCCCCGCAATTTAGTGTAGCACCTTTTGGCTTTTTCGTTTTCTGAATGACGGGGACCTAGTTTCGTCGGAAAATGTCATGCCTTTTTTTTCATCGCTTTTTTTTTTTGCATACCTAGGCCTTAAGGTAGGTTTGTTCGTTCATCGGGTTGCGCTTTTAGTTCACTCACAATCCGTTTTTGGGTGGGGTATAGAGCTCCTCAAGAAATGGACATATATATATACGTCCTCAGGAAAAAAACGGTGTTCTTATACTGGTTACAGTAGCATGTGTAGGCTCCTTATCTGAGGAGCTCTGTACCCCACCCATAGACAGAATGGTACCGTAGGGTAGGGTTGCTGAAACTCCTCGCTTGAGGAGGTCTATAACCTTCCCTATAAACAGAACCAATTGAGTTAAGTTGACACACGACATGTAAAAAAATACGTGGAAGTGTGGTGAGCGTAAGCTTTATTTTTCCCCATCCGCCGGAGGTTGAAAAAAAAAAAAATGAATTCGAGAAATATTGTCCGGGCTGTTTACTTGGGGAGCTCTGTACCCCACCCATAGACAGAATGGTACCGTAGGGTTGCTGAAGCTCCTCACTTGAGGAGGTCTATAACCTTCCCCATAAACAGAACCAATTGAGTTAAGTTGACACACGACATGTATAAAAATACGTGGAAGTGTGGTGAGCGTAAGCTTTTTTTTTCCCCATCCGCCGGAGGATGAAAAAAAAAAAAAATGAATTCGAGAAATATTGTCTGGGCTGTTTACTTGGGGAGCTCTGTACCCCACCCATAGACAGAATGGTACCGTAGGGTTGCTGAAGCTCCTCACTTG